>CAUVYM010000724.1:0-19819 GCA_963556165.1 Tipula helvola
GCATTACCTGGTTCAACTTCAGTTGCGCCTGCTTTGTATCGCGCGCAGCAATAATCACCGCCACGTCGTCCGCGTAACCCACCAAACGAGTCTCGTCGGGTGTCTCTATTCTTAGCAGACCGTCGTAGAAAACATTCCAGAGGTCGGGTCCCAGTATTGATCCCTGGGCTGCTCCCGCTGTAACCGCCATGCTTCGCTGCCCTTCTTCCGTGTCATATGTGAGGGTGCGGTTCCTCATATAGTCATCCAGAATCCGCGCTAGATAAGCTGGAATATGGAACTGGTGCTCCATGGCGTCGATTATATCCCTCCATCTCACGGTATTAAAGGCGTTTTTCACGTCCAAGGTCACCAGCAAAACAATGCGCCGTGAAAAGTGGTTGTAATCCTCCGCTCTCTTCATTGCTTCCGTAACTTCTTTGATTGCGCCGATCGTGGAGCGCCCAGCTCTGAAGCCGTATTGCCTAGGCGAGAGGTCTCCTGCTGCTTGGATCGCCGATATGAGTCGTGCTCGGATTAGCTTCTCCAAAACTTTGCCAGCCGTATCCAACATGCATAAGGGGCGAAAGGATGAGGGTAGCTCGGGGTCCCCATCTCCTTTTCTAATTAGCACCAGCCGTGCCCTCTTCCATCTAAGGCTAAAAACTCCTTCCATTAGGCAAGCGTTGTACATCTCCAGCATCATTTTAGGTTCTTGCTGGGCAACGATTTTCAGGACTTCATTTGGAATTCCATCCGGGCCAGGAGCTTTCTTGTTTTTTAAAGACGAAATAGCGTTCTGTAGCTCTGTCTCTGTAAAAAGTGGAACCTCTATTTCTTGCCTAGCTGTTATTAGTTCTCTCACTGGGTGACTTGGGAAGAGAGTTCTAACAATGTTTTCAGTGGTGCGAACATCCATTACTCGTGTTGGTATCTGGGCTCCTAGTTTCTGCGTAACTATTTTGTAGCCCAGTCCCCATGGGTCTTCGTCAATATCCTCTATAAGCTTCTTCCAGCACCGATTTTTGCTCTCATTTATTTTCCTGCGCAGTAGCTTTTTGGCGACCCTAAATTCCTCGAAAGCGCGGCCAGCTTCAGCACGATCCCTTATTCGCTGGGCCTCTCGTCGGAGTGTAAAGCATCTCCTTCGTACGTCCGAGATTTCCGCGGTCCACCAATACACAGACGGTTTGCTGTGCCTTGGTCTCTTCCTTGGCATGGATACCTCACATGCCGAGACGATAAGACTCATGGTGGACGATACCCGAGCCTCAGTCACAGCTCTTCCATCCGTCCCTATTACATTGCTCGCCATTTGCTGCTTGCCATTCTTTAGCACTTCTCTGAACCGTTCAACGTCCATTTTTTGCAGGTTCCATCTACAAGGTTTATCCCGCAAGTCGTTTCTTTGTCTCCTGCCAACCTCAAAAGCAATGTACTGGTGGTCACTGCCGCAGTAATCCTCCATAACCCTCCAGTTCAGGATGTGTGGCACTAGGGCCTCCGATGCAAGGGTGATATCGGGGATCGTCCCCGTGCATCCCGGCCTCCGAAACGTTGTGGCAGAGCCGCTGTTCAGTAACAGGAGTCCTGTTCGGGCAGCCATCTCTAGGATCAATCTCCCTCTCGTATCTGTGTTTGGCATTCCCCACTCAAGTGCTCTTGCATTGAAATCCCCAGCTATCACCAGATATCCCGTCATCCTGAGGATCTCATCTTCCAGTGCCTCCAACTTTGCTACAAACTCCGCGATGCTTTCATTAGGGGTAAAATAACAGCTAAAGTAGGTTATGCTTGCTGTTTTCACCCATACGAAACCCCTCCCTGCACCATGTTGTTCAACATGCACACCTCCCTTAAGTACCCATATAGCCGCTGTGTCTAATTGATCTGAGTACCACCCAGTCGCTTCCTTATTTCGATACTGCTCACTTAAGATGAGCAGCTCGGCCCCTTTCTCTATTGCCAACTGTTGCAAGAGGCGGTCAGCAGTCCAGCTCCTATTCATATTTCCTTGTAGGATTCTGATCATAGCCTGTTCTTAGCCACCTGTAGTGCTTCGCGGTACACCTGACACTTGCCAGATCCTGGAAAGTGTTCGAGCTCCGCCTGGTCAAACCCCTTTTCCTTGCATAGCATGCAATGTGTTTCGGCGGTACACCCTCTTGCCTTGTGCCCGGCCCCGAAACACTTGTGGCACAGATTGCTTCGATCTGGGCCTTTACACTCCTTGGCCATATGGCCATACCCTGCACACCTAAAGCACCGTGTAGCAACTGCCCTTTCCCGCACCCTGCAGTACACCCAGCCAATTTTAATTCTCCCTTCATTTAGGAGCTTGGCTGCCCAGTTGCTGCTCATCTGTATGATGGCCACTTGCTGGCCTCTGGGGCAAGGGAAAAGAGTAATTTTCATTTTCTCTGAGTCTGGCATATCCCTTTTCAGTGCTGCTGCCACTTCTGGTTCCGTGGTAAATCCATCTAAGTCGCGGATCTCAATCGACACCTTAGGCTGCAGATTTACGATCTTGGCCTGTTCCCCTAAAGCATCTCTCAGCGCGCCACAAAAGCCATCTTTAGCCTTGCTGTTCGGCCCCAGTTCCAGGAGAACGTCCCCTGTTTTGGTCTGCCGGATCGACTGGATCTCTGTCCCGGATTCTTCAGGTCTGACCTTGCTGCGGATCTCACCTAGGACCTCTGCATAGGATTTTCCCTCTGCTGGTCTTATGATCAGCGCTTCGGGCCGAAACCTACGACGTTTACCACTCCTCTGCGCTTTTTTTATGGTTGAGTTTCCCCCGGGCTCAGCCGTGGACTTAGTACTCTCCGGTTTCCTAGTATCCAACTTGTTGGCTTCTGGATTTTCCGGTCTCCTCCCCCTTCTGGGCAACTGTATTTCCCAGGCAACTTCTCCTGGGGTGAGTGATGCCTCGTCCCTAACCTTCTTCTCTTGCTGATTCTGCTCCTCTGCAGGGCTCACTGCAGGTCTCTTCTGACTCCCTGATGTATTGGGGGTTCTATTAAATTGCTGCAGCCCTCCACCTTCAGATGAAAGAGTTTCGGGTCTCCTCTGCGTTAATATACCATACGCAATAATGCTAAAAACTTCCTCTAATTCCATCAACCCCATCTTAATATTGTTAGAAATATTTTTTTGCTTAAAAGTTGCGGCCTTCATCTTGTTGATGATGTTCTTGCCCCTCTGTAGTAACTCTTCCTGCTCTGTTCTATTTACCGGGGTACATGGTCGCTCTGCAAAGAGGTTTCTTCCTATTATTGGAACCTTCGCCCTCTGGCTACCGTTCTCATTACCCTCTTCCCTGCCTTTGACACTGCGCTGTGGCGTATCGTTCTCACTCACCATGTCCACTGAGGTTTCTCCTGTTTTATTAGATGGAGGGGTCCTCTGTATTCTTGCGTCTTTTTTAAAAATGTTTTCAACGTTTTCCTCAGCACTTGTAAGGTCTACCATTTCTACCGTTCCTCCATGCATATCCACGGAGCCACTTGGCTGCTGCGGCGCTATTAGAGAAGCGCCATCCTCCTTTTCATTAATTAATTTATTGATTGTTTTCATTTCTGTTCCCACGAGTAGCACGAGAAAAAAAAGGTCACCTATGACAGAGCTCTGCGTTATCATAGGAAGGCTATGATTTAAACCGGAAGTCGCCTAAAACCGGAGTTCACATACTTGCGACTAAGCATCCCCTTAGCCATGCAGCTATCGGCGTATGTAGTGCCACCTTAGCTTGGGTGTGCTAGCTTTTGGTCCACCCCGGGTATTTGATTTCCCCGGTACCTGCCATATCTGGCGGGCTGTCCCCTATCCGCCACCTGGGGAGGCGCCCGATGGGGGAGCTAGCCAACCCCACACGGGAATATTTAATATTTAATATTTAATATTTAATATTTAATATTTAATATTTAATATTTAATATTTAATATTTAATATTTAATATTTAATATTTAATATTTAATATTTAATATTTAATATTTAATATTTAATATTTAATATTTAATATTTAATATTTAATATTTAATATTTAATATTTAATATTTAATATTTAATATTTAATATTTAATATTTAATATTTAATATTTAATATTTAATATTTAATATTTAATATTTAATATTTAATATTTAATATTTAATATTTAATATTTAATATTTAATATTTAATATTTAATATTTAATATTTAATATTTAATATTTAATATTTAATATTTAATATTTAATATTTAATATTTAATATTTAATATTTAATATTTAATATTTAATATTTAATATTTAATATTTAATATTTAATATTTAATATTTAATATTTAATATTTAATATTTAATATTTAATATTTAATATTTAATATTTAATATTTAATATTTAATATTTAATATTTAATATTTAATATTTAATATTTAATATTTAATATTTAATATTTAATATTTAATATTTAATATTTAATATTTAATATTTAATATTTAATATTTAATATTTAATATTTAATATTTAATATTTAATATTTAATATTTAATATTTAATATTTAATATTTAATATTTAATATTTAATATTTAATATTTAATATTTAATATTTAATATTTAATATTTAATATTTAATATTTAATATTTAATATTTAATATTTAATATTTAATATTTAATATTTAATATTTAATATTTAATATTTAATATTTAATATTTAATATTTAATATTTAATATTTAATATTTAATATTTAATATTTAATATTTAATATTTAATATTTAATATTTAATATTTAATATTTAATATTTAATATTTAATATTTAATATTTAATATTTAATATTTAATATTTAATATTTAATATTTAATATTTAATATTTAATATTTAATATTTAATATTTAATATTTAATATTTAATATTTAATATTTAATATTTAATATTTAATATTTAATATTTAATATTTAATATTTAATATTTAATATTTAATATTTAATATTTAATATTTAATATTTAATATTTAATATTTAATATTTAATATTTAATATTTAATATTTAATATTTAATATTTAATATTTAATATTTAATATTTAATATTTAATATTTAATATTTAATATTTAATATTTAATATTTAATATTTAATATTTAATATTTAATATTTAATATTTAATATATTTAATATTTAATATTTAATATTTAATATTTAATATTTAATATTTAATATTTAATATTTAATATATTTAATATTTAATATTTAATATTTAATATTTAATATTTAATATTTAATATTTAATTTATTTAATATTTAATATTTAATATTTAATATTTAATATTTAATATTTAATATTTAATATTTAATATTTAATATTTAATATTTAATATTTAATATTTAATATTTAATATTTAATATTTAATATTTAATATTTAATATTTAATATTTAATATTTAATATTTAATATTTAATATTTAATATTTAATATTTAATATTTAATATTTAATATTTAATATTTAATATTTAATATTTAATATTTAATATTTAATATTTAATATTTAATATTTAATATTTAATATTTAATATTTAATATTTAATATTTAATATTTAATATATTTAATATTTAATATTTAATATTTAATATTTAATATTTAATATTTAATATTTAATATTTAATATTTAATATTTAATATTTAATATTAAATATTTAATATTTAATATTTAATATTTAATATTTAATATTTAATATTTAATATTTAATATTTAATATTTAATATTTAATATATTTAATATTTAATATTTAATATTTAATATTTAATATTTAATATTTAATATTTAATATTTAATATTTAATATTTAATATTCTATATTTATATTTTGTATTTAATATTCTAAATTTTATATTTTATATTTTATATTTTAAATTTTTTATTTTATATTTTATATTCTATATGTATATTTTATATTTAATATTTAATATTCTATATTTAAAATTTTATATAATTCAATATTTAATATTTTTAGGTTTTAGATTTAGTTTTTTATATTTTATATTCTATATTTTATATTCTATAATTTATATTTTACATTTTATATTCTATATTTTATATTCTATATTTTATATTTCATATTTTATATTTTATATTTTATATTTTATATTTTATATTTTATATTTTATATTTTATATTTTATATTTTATATTTTATATTTTATATTTTATATTTTATATTTTATATTTTATATTTTATATTTTATATTTTATATTTTATATTTTATATTTTATATTTTATATTTTATATTTTATATTTTATATTTTATATTTTATATTTTATATTTTATATTTTATATTTTATATTTTATATTTTATATTTTATATTTTATATTTTATATTTTATATTTTATATTTTATATTTTATATTTTATATTTTATATTTTATATTTTATATTTTATATTTTATATTTTATATTTTATATTTTATATTTTATATTTTATATTTTATATTTTATATTTTATATTTTATATTTTATATTTTATATTTTATATTTTATATTTTATATTTTATATTTTATATTTTATATTTTATATTTTATATTTTATATTTTATATTTTATATTTTATATTTTATATTTTATATTTTATATTTTATATTTTATATTTTATATTTTATATTTTATATTTTATATTTTATATTTTATATTTTATATTTTATATTTTATATTTTATATTTTATATTTTATATTTTATATTTTATATTTTATATTTTATATTTTATATTTTATATTTTATATTTTATATTTTATATTTTATATTTTATATTTTATATTTTATATTTTATATTTTATATTTTATATTTTATATTTTATATTTTATATTTTATATTTATGAACGACTATATAGAATTTAATTTAACCAGGTTTCCTTTGTGCCAAATGTAGGCTAAGAAAACTGTTTGTTATTCATTTCAGTGTCGTTCTTTTTATTTTGGAGGCTTTTGTGAAGAAGTTGGACACTTACGAATATTTGTGCGGTAGTTTCTTATCTTTCTGAACAGGGTTTTTTATCATTACTACGGTGAGTGGTTACAGTTTAAATTACTGTACTGATTACATAGGCTTTCTACAGTATCGAAGGTTTCTTTAGATCCTTCCTCTGTCCGGTCCTTTCTAATTTCACTTGTCTGTCCACACCTCAGAATCAATGTAAGGTTGATAATATATATAAATCATATACATATGAAGAGTCCTTTGCAACTGAATAACGAATTTCAAATTTGCGCTACCTCTTTATTGGGTTTTAAAGAGAATTTCAGCACGCAAAGAACCAAGGTCATCAGACCCAACACGCTAATATATTGTAATATCAAGGCTGATTTAAACGGAATAGGTCAGTTACACCACATACGAGGTCAATTAACTTTCGAAATAAATTTTCCAGTATATCAAATTTCCTTCCTACCAACTATGTATAATGATGTTATTGACAACTTTCTTCTTTAAATCATTTTATTTTATGTATATACACAAACAACCAAAATACCGCAGGTCGTTGACAGGATAAATATTTTCCTTTGTGCATACATCAATAAATTTACGTGAAATTGTGAAAGTCATTATTGATCAATATAATTGGACCGTAAAAAACTCCGATACATTGTCGTCAAATTTGACCTAAGGTACATAATATTAAGCATTATACGCACATGCTGTTGTAAATCGGCGTTTAATTGTAATTCTACACTCTCATTATCCGCTCAATTCATAATTTTACTTCCTTATAAAGTCTGACAAGTTCATATTGTTTTGGCACCTGAAATATTATCCGGTAAAAAATAAAAAAATTGAGTAAAAGAAAATTCTCGTTGTTAAAACGATCAACCGCAATGATTACTGGATATTAAATTACATCAAAACATCTCATTCTCGATTTTGGTCCCTCTTAGGTGTCTTTTTTGGGGAAAAGTTCAATAAACTTTGTTCTTCGCTGAATTTATTTTTTTAGTCAATCATTCATCGCGGCATCAAGAACATTAATCGTTATTTATTTAGTTATTGATGTACAGGACAAAAGGATCATAACTTAATTTGAACATATAAACAAATGTTTTTAACATTACCTATCATTATGTAATTTCGGTTATTAATTTGACATCTCTTCATGTAAAAAATAAATTTAACAATTTCTCATATCTGGTTTATAGAAACAACAACAACAATAATACAAATAACAAACAAACAACAATAATTTAAGAAGAAATTATACGCAAGTCATCATAATCATCAAGTTAACAACAATCATCATCATCATCATCATTATTATGTATTTTGACTCTTGAAGATTCATGACACAAACCTATCATTCTTAACACTGCGTGACGTCAGGACGTCATTTTTCTTCTTTTTCGTTGTTGTTGTTTTGTTTTTGTTGTATATAGGATAGATGGATGGATGGATATAAATTTGTCTGAGACAACAACAATATTTAACTTTAACTTGAAAATTGTTGCTTCCGGATTTTAGAATTTCTTTTTAGAAAAAACTCTACATACAAAAAATACAGAAATTATTTATGTTGCTTATTTATTCTTGTTTTGTCTGGCTGGCTAGACTAGGTCAGTTCTGGTTGTTTATTATATGATATTTATTTATTTTTATTTTTTTTGATTGTGGAGCAAAAATACAAATTTATCACAACAGCATCATACACACACCACACAAAAAAGTGAAAAATTGATTTTGGGCTTTTTACTATTTTGGTGTGTGTGTGTGTCTGTGATGTTTTAACACAAAAAACCATAGAAAATGAAAATTTATGTTAGTTTTTTTGTTTGGTGTGTGCTTACGATGAGTTTCATTTTTTTTTTTTTGGTTTTGGTTTTATTTCGTCTTTTTTACGAGGTGATCAATCAAAATGGTTGTAGAGTGTTTATTATTTTTTTTTTGCTATTCTAGTATAGGTGGTTATGCCTTTTATACTGCTTTGTTGTGCTTTAAATAAAGTGTATTACTTTTGGGTTAATTTTTGTCAGTTAAAAATGAACTTTAAATTTTTATTTATTTTTACGGAACATTTATAAAATTAAATCTAAATCTTTCTGATAATGGTGTTGCTGAATTGATGAAATGTGTAACTGTGAACTTGTTTCGTTAACATATTTTAATTATTTTGTCGCGGGCTAGAAAAATCATTGTATTCAAAAAATAAATGTTTCGAATTTGGAAGTAAAAAAAACCTTAGGATCAGAATACTCTGGGCTTGCAATTTGTATTTTTAAAAAAATTTAACCTTATACGGATCTTAAGATGATGAGTTTGCTTCATTAATTGCTGGGAATGAAACTCGAGTGAGGAAAATAAAATCCATGCAATACATTGTCCTCTGAAGAGAATTAGGTGTATCTAGAAATGAATCGTATTGATGTTATTTGTCAATAGAAATCACCTGAAAATTCAGTTTGCAAATAATGCCAGATTCAAATGCAGTAAGAGCCTTTTTATTATAAGATTGAGTGACATACTAATAATCGTAATAGTTCGTTATCGCTAAGTAAATGAAGTTTTAGAAATCAATTTGAATTCATATGCATTTTGTGACTGATGTTTACGTCTTGTTTTTTTTTTATTTTTAATGAAACAACTATATTTAATTGAAAATATAAAATTTTATTCTCATTTCTTACAGTTTTATTTGGCATAACCACGCACAAACCTGGAATTATGTCGTAAATTCGTAAACGATGCATAAATTATTATAGAAAGTCTTAATTGTATGTAAGTAACTTTTAAATTTTTTTTATAATTATTTTATGTAGGTATATGCCGGGCGCGTAAGCTCTTCCAATTACAGTTATATAATATGGGAAAAATAACAGTTAAAATGGAATTAAAACCTAACAAAATTGAGAATTACATTTATATTTTAATATTAGCAATTAAAAATATAAATTCATCTTTATTTGCTTCATACAAAGGTATAATCAAGCACAAATTAAAGACTTGGTTGCAAAGGAATGATTATAAAGGATTTTAGATTGTGCTAGTCAGTGACCCTATAAACTTTTTATAGTGATGGTTATTGCACATAAAAAGAAAAACACAGAAATGGGTTCGACCGTTTCGATTATTATTTATTAAAACTCGTATTAATTTAATTATATTCTTTAGAATTGCTATTTTATGTAGAAGAGAGAAACTTTAAGACTGCACGGTTTAATTTGATCATTTTGGAAGTCCTATACAGTTGTTTTTATGGCCGACGAATATTAAAAATGTTTTAGGCAATGCTTAAATGTTTTAGCTATGTTTTTGGTTTGCCAAAACAAAGTTCAATTGATTTCATTGATCACAAATTTTTAGTGAGCATACAAAGAAAATATATTCATTAAAATTTCCCATCCAAGGAACTGGTACCAACCAGTTGGTACACACTGTTGGAAGTAAACGAAAATTCGAATTAGTTGAGATGACTCAGGAAAATGTTTACAATTTTTCGGATTTTAAAAAAAAATAAATTTACGTGGAGAAAGTAGATGCCGGAGGCAATAAATTTAACTGGAATGAAATAAGATGGTTAGGATATACCAAGGATTTCGCAAAAATAAAGTATAAAACATCGTTGGATGAAAATGAGGATTTTAAAATCCTGAATATTGCACGCCGAGGAATAAATTCAGTGAAGTCTAGTGATCTTGCCAAAGCAAATTAAAAATTGTTGTCCATCGGTCAAGACAAAAAAAAAGACTTAGAATTGTTACCTCTAATCGATCCAAATTTTCATCGATTTTACATTGGGCTTCGTACAGTAAACGCACCTGATTATGATCCAGATTTAATCGAAGATGGCAACCTTTTATATGGCGACCAATGAAGCTTGCAATTGAAGAATGGGAATTTTTTTTGCTTTCAAATAAATTTTTAGTTATAATTTTTTGTTTATAATTTTTTTGAACAATTATGATGAATTAAATGATTTTAAAATGGTCTGGAGGATATATCTAACCGAAAAAATTTAAAAACCAAACAAGAAAATTGAAGCTACTTTACTTGAAACAAAAAAATAATTAAAAACAAAAAAACAAACTACGAAAATTATTCCCCAAGTCATGCATTGTGTTAACAGAAAATTATACCCACGCAGGGGCTCTTACGCGGTTATTGCCGGCTATGCATCAGGGTTATGGGTTTGGGGATTAGAAGAAAATGTAAAGAGAAATATGAACAAAAAAAAAATTTCTCTGTAGCCGCCTGTTGATATTGTTGATAATGTTGATTGAAGAAATGTTCGTCATTCAGGCGTGCGCGCACGAAATATTTTACTTTATAAATATTTTTTTTTTCGTCTTTTGCTTTTAATTCGCTATATTAAAGCGATCACTGATTAACCATATGCTAACAAAATTTAATTTCATTTTAACTTTGTTCTTGATAATAATTTTCTATTCTTAATATTATTACAAAAAAAAAAATTATTATTATTATTTTCTTTCAAAAGAAAATTCACTAACAGAAATTTCCAGAATTAATTTTCTTTTCTGGTTTTTTCTGACACTTGACAGTGACACTATTCTCGTTGATCGTTAAGTTAAAACAATTATAAATTTTCTTTTCCGAAGTTACAGTAAAATATTATTTTTGATTAAGTTCGGAATTTATTTATTACTTTGCTTAAACACTTAATTTACTTTAATTTTTAAAAATACCAAATACTAGAATTGGCCCACAATTATTTCTTTTTCCTTTTTTTTTATCTTCAGAATTTTCTGAAAATCAAATGTTTGATACTTTTGCTCGTAAATAAACTTATACCCCTTCAAGATTACCAAAGAAAACGTCATTTTTAATTTTAATTTATTGTAAAAACAAGATTTTGTTTCCCTTTACTTCTAATCAGCACTAATGTTTCGTTTTTTTCAAATTTTAATTTAGATTACTAATTTTTCAATCTTGAAACTTTATTGCCAACTTTCTTCTTCAAATTAATCTAAAAACTTGTCCCAAAAAATCATCACCGGCCCGCTTATATATCATTTTTTTCGACTCCACCAAGAAACATACACTACTCCAAAAAATTAAAGGAACACTAAATTTTTTCAATTTTTTTAGTGTTTTTTGAAGACCTGTGTCTTTGTAAAATACGGTCGTACAGAGATAAAAAGAAAAGCATTTTAAAGCTTCAAATCTCTAGTTTTGAGATTTTTGAGTGGAAAATTTTTGTGAGATACCGTTATCACGCAATCATAAGAAAGAGCGCGAAAAAAAAAATCGATTTTTTTTGTTTTTTGTAAGGATCCATGGGCTCGGGAATTTTTTTTAAGTTAAACCAATGCATAGGTCGGTTACCGGAGTGAAGTTTCTAACGTTAATTTAAGGTGTAGTTTGACACTAAAAAAAAGTGTAAGAAATAAGTGGTAGAAAAAGTGTTGAAAAAATTTACTAACGTTAAAAAATGTAGCTAACCGACCAAACGGCGCAGTGGTTAAAGCTACGGCGGTTGGATCGGGAGGTACCGGGTTCGAATCCCTATAGGGGCGGGATGCAAAAGGAATTTTTCATCATCTGATTACGATCGGTGATGACGATGAACACATCTATGACACCCTGTTGAGAGTGCGGAATCCATGGGCCAACCCATCTTTCATGTCAGTACTATAGGCTGGCATGAAGCAATGCAATGTGCAGGTGGTTTAAACAAAAGCGGGTCGATAGCCGTACGTCCTCGAGTTGGCTGGCAACGGCGTAAGGTATAGGACGTTAAAAGGGAACTGCGAAAGAGTTGGGAGTGCCTAGAGCCCCAGAAAAGATCGCAAAGATAGAAACTGTAGCTACACAAAAAAGCGTTAAATGACAAATAAAAAAAATCATTTTAGAGAATTTCAATTTAAAATTAATAATGCAAAAAAGTTTTGCAAAATTGTCAACCTTATCAAATTTGGAATTAATCAAAACGAAATTATGTTATTTTAATTAATTTAATAAACCATTAAAAAGTTTTGAATGGTAAAATGAGGGCGAAAGTACAGCATTAAACAAAATAACACAAATATCAGAGATGTGCTCATGTACTCACTATATTGAACGATTTGGGAATATAATAAGCTAGTTCCCAAATCGTTGAATATAGTGAGAATATGAGCACATCTCTGAGATTTGTGTTAATTGTCTTAGTGTAGTACAGCTTCCAAATAATTTTCGAAAAATTTGTTAAGTTTTGAAAATTTATCATTTTTTGAAAATTTGTTATTTGAGCCCAACCCATCATAACAGAATGGCATAGGCACGTCTAACTAGCTTATTGTATTGCTGAACCGCTAAATATAGTGAGTACATGAGCACATCTCTGATATTTGTGTTATTTTGTTTAATGCTGTACTTTCGCCCTCATTTTACCATTCAAAACTTTTTAATGGTTTATTAAATTAATTAAAATAACATAATTTCGTTTTGATTAATTCCAAATTTGATAAGTTTGACAATTTTGCAAAACTTTTTTGCATTATTAATTTTAAATTGAAATTCTCTAAAATGATTTTTTTTATTTGTCATTTAACCATTGTTTGTGTAGCTACATTTTTCAACGTTAGTAAATTTTTTCAACACTTTTTCTACCACTTATTTCTTACACTTTTTTTTAGTGTCAAACTACACTTTAAATTAACGTTAGAAACTTCACTCCGGTAGGTCGGTTAGCCTGTTAATTAGGCGTAAATTTAATTTCATTCTGGTCTCTCTATGTCAACTTTTTGCTGAGATATCGGACTTTGAATCAAAAAAGATCCTTTTGCCTTTGATCATCGATATCTCAGCAACCAATGATGGCATAGTAAACTTTAGGGCAGCCTTATAAATTTCAGTAAATTTCCTACAAGACCCCTTAATGATTAGTTGAGAACAAATTTTTTTTTTCACCCTCAATACTGGTTTGAAAAAAGTACAAAAAACGACTGTTTAGGTTGTCTTTGTAAATCTACCGTTACTTTACAAATATTGATGAAAAGACTAATGTTGCCAGGTCATTTTACAGTTTGATGAACTCCTAATAGCCTTGTATTATTTTCAAATTAATCCATCTAACCGTTTTTCCGGACAGATCAAAGTTTTACAAAACAATTAAAGGAACAAGTGATCATCAAAATAAAAAACGACTTTTTCACATTTTGCGTTAGTTATTTGTTAACCCTTAACGATCGTAAGATTTTTTTACAATACTCGCCCTTAAGAGACGACATAAAATTAAATAAAGTTCTGCAATAAGACCAATTATTAT
This sequence comes from Tipula helvola, assembly GCA_963556165.1. Lineage (NCBI taxonomy): Eukaryota > Metazoa > Arthropoda > Insecta > Diptera > Tipulidae > Tipula > Tipula helvola. The sequence goes on from CAUVYM010000724.1 coordinate 14,207, forward strand.
GGAACTTGGCCATTTCTCATCCGATTTTGGTGAAATTTGGTATGCGCAATGGAAATGGGATTCTAAAATGATTTTTGAATAAAGTTCTGGAATATGGCCAACTAGGATGGAGCTTAGCCGTTTCTTATCCGATTTTGATGAAATTCAGCATGTACGATGGAAATGGGATTCTAAAGTGATTTTTGGATAAAGTTCTGGAATATGGCCAACTAGGATGGAACTTGACTATTGCTGAACCGATTTTGATGAAATTCAGCATGTGTTATGAAAATTGGGTTTTAAAATTATGTTTAGATGAAATTCTGGAATAAGCCGTATTAGGATGAAACTTGGCCATTTTTTATTAGATTTTAAATAAATTCAGCATGTACTATAGAAATAAAACTATAAAATTATTTTTGGTTAAATCTATGGTTAAGTTGGAAGGCGCTTGCCTATTCCTTAAACGAATAAAAGAAATTCGACATGTGCTTGAAAAGTGAAAAACTAAAATGGTTATTCCATGTATTTAATGATTTATTTTATCAATAATTTAAGAATCTCATTTTCATCGTGAATGCTGAAATTCATAAAAATAGGATACAAAATTTACAAGTTCTATAACAATTGGCCAAATTCTGGAACTTTATCCAAAAATCAGTATAGAATCCCATTTCTTAGGCACGTGCTGAATTTCATCAAAATCGGATCAGAAACGGCCAAGTTCCATCCTAGTTAGCCATTTTCCAGAATTTCATCCAAAAATCAGTTTAGAATCCCATTTCCATCGTGAATGCTTTGGCTTTGACTTTTGAGTCAGGCAAACGTCCTTTTTTATATTTTGCTTTAAAAAATAAAATAAAATAAATAAATTAAAATAAATTATTCCTAAATCCTATGTAAAATTTACGAGCTAATTATGTGCAACGCAAAATGACGGAATCAAGAGGAATTATCCAAAAATCAGATTAATTCGGTAACTTCAGCCGATTAAGAAAATCTTCTTCATATGAATGATGTCTTCTGACGATTTTGTGTTTCTAAAGGAGATTCAAGTGATTCAAGATGATGATTCAAGTGATGTCCCGGAATTGGCGTTAACCAACATTGATTAACCAACTAACTATCAACCAACAAGCCGTTTTTTTAATTACATATTAGATTATCCATCATTTTGGTACACTATATTGTGAATGAGATCTTATGCTCAAAATACGGTGTACCAAAATATTTGTAAATTAATAAGTCAATAAATAAATAAATATTACCATAAATATAAATATTTTTTTTTTTTCGCTGGCGCTACAGCCCATAGAGGGACTTGGCCGCTTCATAGAGAAGTTTCGTAATCATTTTTACAACGGACAATGAGTGATTAATTCATTGATCCATACATTAACCAGCCGTGATTTTTTCATCACCCGCCGGGAATCGAACCAGGGACCTCCGGAGCTTGAAGCAAGCATGCTAACAACTGTGCCACCGGGGCGGCAATATAAATATTACCATGCTGAATTTCATCAAAATCGGATAAGAAATGGCTAAGTTCCTTCCTAGTTGGCCATTTTCCACACCTTCATCCACGAATCATTTTAGAATCCCATTTCAATAACGTATTCCAAATTTCACCAAAATCGGATGAGAAATGACCAATAATAATTGGTCATATTGCAGAACTTTATTTAATTTTTTGTCGTCTCTTAAGGGCGAGTATTGCAAAAAAATCTTACGATCGTTAAGGGTTAACAAATAACTAACGCAAAATGTGAAAAAGTCGTTTTTTATTTTGATGATCACTTGTTCCTTTAATTGTTTTGTAAAACTTTGATCTGTCCGGAAAAACGGTTAGATGGATTAATTTGAAAATAATACAAGGCTATTAGGAGTTCATCAAACTGTAAAATGACCTGGCAACATTAGTCTTTTCATCAATATTTGTAAAGTAACGGTAGATTTACAAAGACAACCTAAACAGTCGTTTTTTGTACTTTTTCAAACCAGTATTGAGGGTGAAAAAAAAAATTTGTTCTCAACTAATCATTAAGGGGTCTTGTAGAAAATTTACTGAAATTTATAAGGCTGCCCTAAAGTTTACTGTGCCATCATTGGTTGCTGAGATATCGATGATCAAAGGCAAAAGGATCTTTTTTGATTCAAAGTCAGATATCTCAGCAAAAAGTTGACATAGAGAGACCAGAATGAAATTAAATTTACGCCTAATTAACAGGCTAATCGACCTATGCATTGGTTTAACTTAAAAAAATTTCCCGAGGCAATGGATCCTTACAAAAAACAAAAAAAAAATGGAATTTTTTTTTCGCGCTCTTTCTTATGATTGCGTGATAACGGTATCTCACAAAAATTTTCCGCTCAAAATTCTCAAAACTAGAGATTTTCAGCTTTAAAATGCTTTTCTTTTCATCTCTGTACGATAGTATTTTACAAAGATACCGCTCTTCAAAAAACACTAAAAAAATTGAAAAAAATTAGTGTTCCTTTAATTTTTTGGAGTAGTGTACTTTCCCGCGTTTTAATTTCATTGGTTGATTTGCCTAATACAATTTTTAACTTTCGCATCACAACAACACCAACCAACGTGCATCATCTATTAGTAAACCAGTTAATTATTTGTTTGTACTTTTCATTATTGATCTGCTCCATTTCTTTCATTATTGAAATCTTAAAAAAAATGTTTACTGGTCATTTAGGCGCAGTACATCTCCTGAAAAATTAACTTTATTTCATACTATATACAGAAAATCAATGTTTATGTACGTTAAGTGATCGTTACAGTACTCGTTCAAAATTCTTTTCATAAACGTCAAACTCGTGTTGTAACAACTCATTTAGCGTCTTTGTGACGTAAATAACTATTGTATAATTACAGTAATAACTATAAAGCGCAATATTTAATTTAAAATAAAATATTTGGTCATTACGTGAGTAGCTAGTAAAAAAATAATAATAAAATTAAACAAAATGAAACTGGATGAGAATCGAACCGAATACCTGTCCCGCTCTACTCCAAAGCTTATAATTAGTTTGCAATCCCTAATTATTTATCTTTAAAATGAGCTCAATTTTATATTTTTCGGATAATTAGTTTTTTTTTCTATAGCAGTAAATACAACACCAATAGCATGTATTTTTTAATATTTGACACCCTGTATCTTAAAAAACAACAACAACAAAACAATTATTTTCCATATACATATTCAAAATCTAAAAATTAAAACATGACTTCCAAAAAATGTATTTTTCACAATTAATTTTTTAATTCGTTTAGTTTACAAACCGGTACTCAAGTTATCGCCAAACTTATGATTGAGGAAATCAGTCGCAGCAATATGTGAGCCATGATATCGTTTAGACAGATGTTAATGTGATCGATAATGGATAATTGTTAACCTTTTAACCTAGAGATTGTTTTAGATTTTTAATTTTAAGTTAGCTGTTCTTGAGTGCGGTCATGGAGGGGGCTGGGAATTAATTTCGATTTCAATTTCCGGAAGTTTCATGGAACCTATCTCGACCTTCTAGAACCCTCAAACATGTATGAGTAGAGTGAAAAAATTAATAGAATCTCTACCATAAAATCATCATGCGGTTATAATTGTTGGTGTATGTGGGGATGTTTTTCATCGTGCACAGTTTTTGTGTGAATTTTTTGATTGGGCTGCCGTGGAATGATTTTGATTTGATGCTTCTTATCAGTAGTTGTAGTAGGATAATGCACCTATTCATGCTGTTTGGTGCACCAAGAATTTTTTTCAATCAGTAAATATACCAGTATTGCAGTGGCCTGCTTCTAGTCCGGACTAAAATCCAATGAAAAATCTCTGGAGCATTCTTAGCCATAGGAAGTCTACAAAAATGGACGTCAATTTAATACTTTAGCGAAGCTTAAGACAGTTATTCAAGAGGAATGGGCAAAAATTGATGTTTCTGTGTTCTTAACGTTAATAAACTCAATACCATGTTTATTGAAGGATGTTATTAACAACAATGGAAGTCATACAAACTACTAAAATTCATTAATTGTTAGTATTTTTATATTAATAAATAAAATAAATGCATTTGAAGTTTTGTCCCATATAATTATTTCCTTCGACCAATGAGAATAAACTACTATAAATAACGATGTAGGCACAATGAAAACTAACCGAACTGAAATCTGTAAGCCCTCAGTATTGGCAAATATTCTGATGCAAATGAAAATGAAATAAGAATTTGTTTATTAAAAAAAAAAAAAAACACAAAACAACTTGTCCCATGTAGCTATTTCGCACAGTGAAAAATTTAGAAAAATTTTAGTTAACAAAACTTAATTTCAAATTAATTAAAGACCTATTTCAGAATTTTTAGTTTTCTTAAGCTACATATTTCACTGTTATTTATTTTGTCCTATACAATCCCTTCTTAGAAAAAAATTGTCAAATTTATTAAAATATAAATTTTTATTGTCTTAAATAATTCAAAAAAACATTTTCAAAAATTTTTAAATCTCACATCTTCCCACATCTCAAATCGTGCGGTAAAGATTCAAACTTTAAAAAGTTTATAAAAATTTTAAGGTTATATTGAATTGTAACCAAAAAAAATTTATTATATTTAAAAAATTTCCATATTTTGAGTAGTACCTGAGGATTTAAAAATTCAAAATTTTATTTTCATAAAATTCTCACCGTTAAAACAAGATAAATAAAAAAATAAATTGACAAAATTGTCAACCTCAGATTTACCGCGTGATTCAAAATTTAAAATTTTTTTGAAAATTTTAATGATCATTAAATTTCCTAATATCAAAAAACTTACTAAATTTTTAGTAGTAAAAAACTTGGATTTCAAAATTATGATGTATGTATAATTATTATACAAGGTTTGTCCAATTCAAAATAATCAAAATGCTATTTTTATAAAATTTATTGAAATGAAAATATTTAATTTATTAATAAAATATCTAATTCTCACATTTGAATCAAAATAAATAAAATAATTTAATTTTTGTATTTATAAAACTTCAAAATTTAGTCCTTAACTTTAGTAAAGTCGTCAAAAATCGTTCAATTAAAAAAAAAAAAAATCCAATTTAAATTAAATTTTTTTTCCTTAATTTTCGATTACTTAGAACTCTAAAAAAATTTAATAGTTAATTTAAAAATTTAAATTTTCATCTAACAAATTTTGCCGGTAATTTAATTGTTTATAGTCACACTTAACTGTACTAACAACATACCAAATTTAATGTTGAATTTATTATAAAATAAATTTTAATTTCTCACATTTGGGACAAAAAATAATTTAAAAAATTTCTAAATTTCACATAGTATATAAATTGTACCCTTGATAATGACGGAATGTAACGTGGAAACGTCGGGTTTTTTATTAAATAATTAATATAAAAATAATAATTATGTTAAAAAAACAAAAAAAATTGCACTAATTAATTGCACTTAGCAATTTTTTCACGTGGATTAATTGCACTTATTTCAGAATTTTGAAAGGTTTTTCCACTTCAAAATATACAAAATGTTTTGGTTTTATAAAATTTATCGAAACAAAATTATCGAATCTATTAATAAACCAATTAAAAAATATCTAATTCTCACATTTGAATCAAAATAAATAAAATAA
>CAUVYM010000725.1:7500-12500 GCA_963556165.1 Tipula helvola
GGATCATAAAAAAAAAAAATTTTATTTTTTATGATAAAAATAATTATGTATTAGATTTATTAACACATTTAATAAATTCATGTGGTTAATTATAAGCAAATCGATAAATAAATAATGAATTTTGAATTTTTGAAAAAAAAAAAAATCCGATGGTTTCATTTTTTATGTTGTGCTCTTTACTTTAACATGAAAATCACAAAGCGAGAACAAAAATTTGGATTATAAAAAAAAAAAAATTTTATTTTTTATGATAAAAATAATTTTTTATTAGATTTATTAACACATTTAATAAATTCATGTGGTTAATTATAAGCAAATTACGTTGATAAATGATAAAAATAATTTTTTATTAGATTTATTAACACATTTAATAAATTCATGTGGTTAATTATAAGCAAATCGATAAATAAATAATGAATTTTGAATTTTTGAAAAAAAAAAAAAATCCGATGGTTTCATTTTTTATGTTGTGCTCTTTACTTTAACATGAAAATCACAAAGCGAGAACAAAAATTTGGATTATAAAAAAAAAAAAATTTATTTTTTATGATAAAAATAATTATGTATTAGATTTATTAACACATTTAATAAATTCATGTGGTTAATTATAAGCAAATTTACTTTAACATGAAAATCACAAAGCGAGAACAAAAATTTGGATTACAAAAAAAAAAAAAAATTTATTTTTTATGATAAAAATAATTTTTTATTAGATTTATTAACACATTTAATAAATTCATGTGGTTAATTATAAGCAAATCGATAAATAAATAATGAATTTTGAATTTTTGAAAAAAAAAAATCCGATGGTTTCATTTTTTATGTTGTGCTCTTTACTTTAACATGAAAATCACAAAGCGAGAACAAAAATTTGGATTATAAAAAAAAAAAATTTTATTTTTTATGATAAAAATAATTATGTATTAGATTTATTAACACATTTAATAAATTCATGTGGTTAATTATAAGCAAATCGATAAATAAATAATGAATTTTGAATTTTTGAAAAAAAAAAAATCCGATGGTTTCATTTTTTATGTTGTGCTCTTTACTTTAACATGAAAATCACAAAGCGAGAACAAAAATTTGGATTATAAAAAAAAAAAAATTTATTTTTTATGATAAAAATAATTATGTATCAGGAGTACAAATTGAAAATGCGGGATTTTTTTCTATTTTTGAACGTTTATTCTGAAAAAATGGTAACAAATGAATTATTCAAAGTATTGTCCATCGCTAGCCACAACTTTTTCCCATCTTTCTGGCAATTTACGGATACCGTCGCGAAAAAATTCGGCCGGCTTGGCTGCTATCCAGTCATCGACCCATTTTTGGGCTTCTTCGTAAGAATGGAAGCGCTGGTCAGCTAGGCCATGTGTCATCGATCGGAAAAGGTGGTAATCGGAAGGAGCAATGTCTGGGCTATACGGCGGGTGGGGTAAGACTTCCCATTTCAGCGTTTGTAGGTATGTTTTGACCGGCGCTGCAACATGTGGCCGAGCGTTGTCATGTTGCAAAATTACTTTGTCGTGTCTTTGCTCGTATTGTGGCCGTTTTTCTTTGAGTGCGCGGCTCAAACGCATCAATTGAGTTCGGTATAGTGCTCCTGTGATGGTTTCGTTCGATTTCAATAGCTCATAATACACCACACCCAGCTGGTCCCACCAAATACAGAGCATGAGCTTGGCGCCGTGAATATTTGGTTTGGCCGTCGATGATGATGCATGGCCGGGGTAACCATATGATTTTTTGCGCTTCGGGTTATCGTAACGGATCCACTTTTCATCACCAGTGACAATGCGATGCAAAAAACCCTTCCGTTTTTGCCGTTCGAGCAGCAGTTCGCATGCAAAAAAACGGCGCTCGACGTCTCTCGGCTTCAGCTCATACGGCACCCAATGTCCTTGCTTTTGGATCATTCCGAGGGCTTTTATACGATGGGAAATGGCTTGTTGTGTCACTCCCAATGAATCTGCGAGCTCTTGTTGAGTTTGACACGAGTCTTCATTGAGTATTGCCTCCAATTCAGCATTCTCAAACTTTTTCACTTGGCCCGGCCGCTCTTTGTCCTCAACGTCAAAATCACCACTTCTAAACCGCACAAACCATCTCTCGCACGTTGAAACCGATGGAACATGACTCGGATAAGTCTCGGAGACCAATCGATGTGCTTCAGCAGCACTTTTCTTCAAATTAAAGAAGTAAATTAAAACTTCCCGCAAATGCTGTTTTGTTGGCACGAAACTCGACATATTGAGAGCTCAAAAAAACTATGAATTTGACACTGCGACAAATTGACACATACTGAAAATTAAAGCTATAAGACGTAGCTTTGACATGAACATAGTCACAGTACTGCCTGATGCGTATAGCGTTAGTAACGCCATCTGTTATCAATCCCGCATTTTCAATTTGTACCCCTGATATTAGATTTATTAACACATTTAATAAATTCATGTGGTTAATTATAAGCAAATCGATAATAAATAATGAATTTTGAATTTTTCAAAAAAAAAAAAATCCGATGGATTCATTTTTTATGTTAAGAGATCATTTATGAATATAAAGCCAAATTGTAAACGACATAGTTACGGGTGGAGTAGTGTGAATAGGGAATATCAGCCATCATACTGATACCTAAAACATGCTTTAATCATAGATTGGTCGTATAAATAATAATAATGTTAAATGTAATATACGATCTTATTATGTTCACATATAAGTCAAAGTTGTATATAAAATGTAACATGTTTAAAATGAAACAAAAGATATTGACAACATAATTGCGACCTAACATAATATTCCTGTAGTCAACGACCATACCATGTTTACGTACCGGTTCTCGTCCGATCACCGAAGTCAAACAACATTGGGCATAGTTAGTACTTAGATGGTTGACTGCTTGGGAACACTATGTGTTGTTGGTATTTTTTCCATTTAAATCCGATGGTTTCATTTTTTATGTTGTGCTCTTTACTTTAACATGAAAATCACAAAGCGAGAACAAAAATTTGGATTATAAAAAAAAAATGTTTTTTATTTTTTATGATAAAAATAATTATGTATTAGATTTATTAACACATTTAATAAATTCATGTGGTTAATTATAAGCAAATTTACTTTAACATGAAAATCACAAAGCGAGAACAAAAATTTGGATTATAAAAAAAAAAAAAAATTATTTTTTATGATAAAAATAATTTTTTATTAGATTTATTAACACATTTAATAAATTCATGTGGTTAATTATAAGCAAATCGATAAATAAATAATGAATTTTGAATTTTTGAAAAAAAAAAAATCCGATGGTTTCATTTTTTATGTTGTGCTCTTTACTTTAACATGAAAATCACAAAGCGAGAACAAAAATTTGGATTATAAAAAAAAAAAATTTTATTTTTTATGATAAAAATAATTATGTATTAGATTTATTAACACATTTAATAAATTCATGTGGTTAATTATAAGCAAATCGATAAATAAATAATGAATTTTGAATTTTTGAAAAAAAAAAAAAAATCCGATGGTATCATTTTTTATGTTGTGCTCTTTACTTTAACATGAAAATCACAAAGCGAGAACAAAAATTTGGATTATAAAAAAAAAAAAATTTTATTTTTTATGATAAAAATAATTTTTTATTAGATTTATTAACACATTTAATAAATTCATGTGGTTAATTATAAGCAAATCGATAAATAAATAATGAATTTTGAATTTTTGAAAAAAAAAAAAAATCCGATGGTTTCATTTTTTATGTTGTGCTCTTTACTTTAACATGAAAATCACAAAGCGAGAACAAAAATTTGGATTATAAAAAAAAAAAAAAATTATTTTTTATGATAAAAATAATTATGTATTAGATTTATTAACACATTTAATAAATTCATGTGGTTAATTATAAGCAAATTTACTTTAACATGAAAATCACAAAGCGAGAACAAAAATTTGGATTATAAAAAAAAAAAAAATTATTTTTTATGATAAAAATAATTTTTTATTAGATTTATTAACACATTTAATAAATTCATGTGGTTAATTATAAGAAAATCGATAAATAAATAATGAATTTTGAATTTTTCAAAAAAAAAAAAAATCCGATGGATTCATTTTTTATGTTAAGAGATCATTTATGAATATAAAGCCAAATTGTAAACGACATAGTTACGGGTGGAGTAGTGTGAATAGGGAATATCAGCCATCATACTGATACCTAAAACATGCTTTAATCATAGATTGGTCGTATAAATAATAATAATGTTAAATGTAATATACGATCTTATTATGTTCACATATAAGTCAAAGTTGTATATAAAATGTAACATGTTTAAAATGAAACAAAAGATATTGACATACATAATTGCGACCTAACATAATATTCCTGTAGTCAACGACCATACCATGTTTACGTACCGGTTCTCGTCCGATCACCGAAGTCAAACAACTTGGGCATAGTTAGTACTTAGATGGTTGACTGCTTGGGAACACTATGTGTTGTTGGTATTTTTTCCATTTAAATCCGAAGGTTTCATTTTTTATGTTGTGCTCTTTACTTTAACATGAAAATCACAAAGCGAGAACAAAAATTTGGATTATAAAAAAAAAATGTTTTTTATTTTTTATGATAAAAATAATTTTGTATTACATTTATTAACACATTTAATAAATTCAAGTGGTTAATTATAAGCAAATCGATAAATAAATAATGAATTTTGAATTTTTCAAAAAAAATAAAAAATCCGATGGTTTCATTTTTTATGTTGTGCTCTTTACTTTAACATGAAAATCACAAAGCGAGAACAAAAATTTGGATTATAAAAAAAAAAAAAAATTTATTTTTTATGATAAAAATAATTTTGTATTAGATTTATTAGCACATTTAATAAATTCATGTGGTTAATGGATTTCGAAAAAAAAAAAAAATTCGATGGTTTCATTTTTTATGTTGTGCTCTTTACTTTAACATGAAAATAACAAAGCGAGAACAAAAATTTGGATTA
>CAUVYM010000725.1:22500-24140 GCA_963556165.1 Tipula helvola
ATTTTATTTTTTATGATAAAAATAATTTTTTATTAGATTTATTAACACATTTAATAAATTCATGTGGTTAATTATAAGCAAATTACGTTGATAAATGATAAAAATAATTTTTTATTAGATTTATTAACACATTTAATAAATTCATGTGGTTAATTATAAGCAAATCGATAAATAAATAATGAATTTTGAATTTTTGAAAAAAAAAAAAAATCCGATGGTTTCATTTTTTATGTTGTGCTCTTTACTTTAACATGAAAATCACAAAGCGAGAACAAAAATTTGGATTATAAAAAAAAAAAAATTTATTTTTTATGATAAAAATAATTATGTATTAGATTTATTAACACATTTAATAAATTCATGTGGTTAATTATAAGCAAATTTACTTTAACATGAAAATCACAAAGCGAGAACAAAAATTTGGATTACAAAAAAAAAAAAAAAATTTATTTTTTATGATAAAAATAATTTTTTATTAGATTTATTAACACATTTAATAAATTCATGTGGTTAATTATAAGCAAATCGATAAATAAATAATGAATTTTGAATTTTTGAAAAAAAAAAATCCGATGGTTTCATTTTTTATGTTGTGCTCTTTACTTTAACATGAAAATCACAAAGCGAGAACAAAAATTTGGATTATAAAAAAAAAAAAATTTTATTTTTTATGATAAAAATAATTATGTATTAGATTTATTAACACATTTAATAAATTCATGTGGTTAATTATAAGCAAATCGATAAATAAATAATGAATTTTGAATTTTTTGAAAAAAAAAAAATCCGATGGTTTCATTTTTTATGTTGTGCTCTTTACTTTAACCATGAAAATCACAAAGCGAGAACAAAAATTTGGATTATAAAAAAAAAAAATTTATTTTTTATGATAAAAATAATTATGTATCAGGAGTACAAATTGAAAATGCGGGATTTTTTTCTATTTTTGAACGTTTATTCTGAAAAAATGGTAACAAATGAATTATTCAAAGTATTGTCCATCGCTAGCCACAACTTTTTCCCATCTTTCTGGCAATTTACGGATACCGTCGCGAAAAAATTCGGCCGGCTTGGCTGCTATCCAGTCATCGACCCATTTTTGGGCTTCTTCGTAAGAATGGAAGCGCTGGTCAGCTAGGCCATGTGTCATCGATCGGAAAAGGTGGTAATCGGAAGGAGCAATGTCTGGGCTATACGGCGGGTGGGGTAAGACTTCCCATTTCAGCGTTTGTAGGTATGTTTTGACCGGCGCTGCAACATGTGGCCGAGCGTTGTCATGTTGCAAAATTACTTTGTCGTGTCTTTGCTCGTATTGTGGCCGTTTTTCTTTGAGTGCGCGGCTCAAACGCATCAATTGAGTTCGGTATAGTGCTCCTGTGATGGTTTCGTTCGATTTCAATAGCTCATAATACACCACACCCAGCTGGTCCCACCAAATACAGAGCATGAGCTTGGCGCCGTGAATATTTGGTTTGGCCGTCGATGATGATGCATGGCCGGGGTAACCATATGATTTTTTGCGCTTCGGGTTATCGTAACGGATCCACTTTTCATCACCAGTGACAATGCGATGCAAAAAACCCTTCCGTTTTTGCCGTTCGAGCAGCAGTTCGCATGCAAAAAAACGGCGCTCGACGTCT
>CAUVYM010000726.1:5000-10000 GCA_963556165.1 Tipula helvola
AAATAATTATGTATTAGATTTATTAACACATTTAATAAATTCATGTGGTTAATTATAAGCAAATTTACTTTAACATGAAAATCACAAAGCGAGAACAAAAATTTGGATTATAAAAAAAAAAAAAAATTATTTTTTATGATAAAAATAATTTTTTATTAGATTTATTAACACATTTAATAAATTCATGTGGTTAATTATAAGCAAATCGATAAATAAATAATGAATTTTGAATTTTTGAAAAAAAAAAAATCCGATGGTTTCATTTTTTATGTTGTGCTCTTTACTTTAACATGAAAATCACAAAGCGAGAACAAAAATTTGGATTATAAAAAAAAAAAATTTTATTTTTTATGATAAAAATAATTATGTATTAGATTTATTAACACATTTAATAAATTCATGTGGTTAATTATAAGCAAATCGATAAATAAATAATGAATTTTGAATTTTTGAAAAAAAAAAAATCCGATGGTTTCATTTTTTATGTTGTGCTCTTTACTTTAACATGAAAATCACAAAGCGAGAACAAAAATTTGGATTATAAAAAAAAAAAAATTTATTTTTTATGATAAAAATAATTATGTATTAGATTTATTAACACATTTAATAAATTCATGTGGTTAATTATAAGCAAATCGATAATAAATAATGAATTTTGAATTTTTCAAAAAAAAAAAATCCGATGGATTCATTTTATATGTTAAGAGATCATTTATGAATATAAAGCCAAATTGTAAACGACATAGTTACGGGTGGAGTAGTGTGAATAGGGAATATCAGCCATCATACTGATACCTAAAACATGCTTTAATCATAGATTGGTCGTATAAATAATAATAATGTTAAATGTAATATACGATCTTATTATGTTCACATATAAGTCAAAGTTGTATATAAAATGTAACATGTTTAAAATGAAACAAAAGATATTGACAACATAATTGCGACCTAACATAATATTCCTGTAGTCAACGACCATACCATGTTTACGTACCGGTTCTCGTCCGATCACCGAAGTCAAACAACATTGGGCATAGTTAGTACTTAGATGGTTGACTGCTTGGGAACACTATGTGTTGTTGGTATTTTTTCCATTTAAATCCGATGGTTTCATTTTTTATGTTGTGCTCTTTACTTTAACATGAAAATCACAAAGCGAGAACAAAAATTTGGATTATAAAAAAAAAATGTTTTTTATTTTTTATGATAAAAATAATTTTGTATTAGATTTATTAACACATTTAATTTTATCTATTTTATAATATATTTATCTATAAATAATGAATTTTGAATTTTTCAAAAAAAAAAAAAATCCGATGGTTTCATTTTTTATGTTGTGCTCTTTACTTTAACATGAAAATCACAAAGCGAGAACAAAAATTTGGATTATAAAAAAAAAAAATTTTTTATTTTTTATGATAAAAATAATTTTTTATTAGATTTATTAACACATTTAATAAATTCATGTGGTTAATTATAAGCAAATCGATAATAAATAATGAATTTTGAATTTTTGAAAAAAAAAAAAAAATCGATGGTTTCATTTTTTATGTTGTGCTCTTTACTTTAACATGAAAATAACAAAGCGAGAACAAAAATTTGGATTATAAAAAAAAAAAAAAAATTATTTTTTATGATAAAAATAATTTTGTGTTAGATTTATTAACACATTTAATAAATTCATGTGGTAAATTATAAGCAAATCGATAAATAAATAATGAATTTTGAATTTTTCAAAAAAAAAAAAAATCCGATGGTTTCATTTTTTATGTTGTGCTCTTTACTTTAACATGAAAATCACAAAGCGAGAACAAAAATTTGGATTATAAAAAAAAAATTTTTTTTATTTTTTATGATAAAAATAAATGTATGAAAATGTATGTATGAAAATCACAAAGCGAGAACAAAAATTTGGATTATAAAAAAAAAAAAAATTTTATTTTTTATGATAAAAATAATTTTGTTTATTCGTTGTTTATTGTTTATAATAATTATGTATTAGATTTATTAACACATTTAATAAATTCATGTGGTTAATTATAAGCAAATCGATAATAAATAATGAATTTTGAATTTTTGAAAAAAAAAAAAAATTCGATGGTTTCATTTTTTATGTTGTGCTCTTTACTTTAACATGAAAATAACAAAGCGAGAACAAAAATTTGGATTAAAAAAAAAAAAAAAAATTATTTTTTATGATAAAAATAATTTTGTATTAGATTTATTAACACATTTAATAAATTCATGTGGTAAATTATAAGCAAATCGATAAATAAATAATGAATTTTGAATTTTTCAAAAAAAAAAAAAATCCGATGGTTTCATTTTTTATGTTGTGCTCTTTACTTTAACATGAAAATCACAAAGCGAGAACAAAAATTTGGATTATAAAAAAAAAAATTTTTTTATTTTTTATGATAAAAATAAATGTATGAAAATGTATGTATGAAAATCACAAAGCGAGAACAAAAATTTGGATTATAAAAAAAAAAAAAATTTTATTTTTTATGATAAAAATAATTTTGTATTAGATTTATTAACACATTAAAACAAAGCGAGAACAAAAATTTGTATTAAAAAAAAAAAAAAATTTTGTTTTTTGATTTTGTTATTCGTTTGGTCTGTAAGTATATTGAGATGAGAAAAAAAAAAAAAATTTAAAAATTTATTTTTTAATGAATTTCGAATCTTGATATTTTATTTGGTTAATGTGAGAATTTTGTATCAGTAAGAACAAAATTCCTATTCACATATAATTGGAAATAGGAACAAATAAATATTTGCACCTTTAATGAAAAAAATTAAACGAATAAACCTAAGTTTATCATATGAATTGTATTGGTTTGAAATTAAATTTAATACGAAAAGTTATAAATTAGTTCATAAAATGATTACAATTTTATGAGCAAAATCATAATTTACATTCTGGTTGATCCTGCCAGTAGTTATATGCTTGTCTCAAAGATTAAGCCATGCATGTCTAAGTACACACTCTCGAACAGTGAAACCGCAAAAGGCTCAGTATATCAGTTATGATTTATTAGATCGTATACATAGTTACATGGATAACTGTGGTAATTCTAGAGCTAATACATGCACATAATCACGGACCGCAAGGAACGTGTGCTTTTATTAGATTAAAATCAATCGATACATTAAGGTATATTTATATACTGTGTCGTTAATAAGATGAATCTGAATAACATGTAGATCGCATGGTCCAGTACCGGCGATAGATCTTTCAAATGTCTGCCCTATCAACTATTGATGGTAGTATCTAGGACTACCATGGTTGCAACGGGTAACGGGGAATCAGGGTTCGATTCCGGAGAGGGAGCCTGAGAAACGGCTACCACATCTAAGGAAGGCAGCAGGCGCGTAAATTACCCAATCCCAGCACGGGGAGGTAGTGACGAAAAATAACAATACAGGACTCAATCCGAGGCCCTGTAATTGGAATGAGTACACTTTAAATCCTTTAACAAGGAACAATTGGAGGGCAAGTCTGGTGCCAGCAGCCGCGGTAATTCCAGCTCCAATAGCGTATATTAAAGTTGTTGCGGTTAAAACGTTCGTAGTTGAACTTGTGTCAAGCACAGGTGGTACACCGTAACTGGGTTCGTACATCATCTTGATGCTATGACGTATTACTGTAGTGGCTTAAACGTAAGTTTATCCGCGTAATAAATCTAAATTAGTGCTCTTTACCGAGTGCTGGTCTAGAACAGTACAATTACTTTGAACAAATTAGAGTGCTTAAAGCAGGCCATTTGTGCCTAAATATTCTCTGCATGGAATAATGGAATAAGACGTCTGTTCTATTTTCAATTGGTTTTTAGATCAAGACGTAATGATTAATAGAAGCAGTTGGGGGCATTAGTATTACGGCGCGAGAGGTGAAATTCGTGGACCGTCGTAAGACTAACATAAGCGAAAGCATTTGCCAAAGATGTTTTCATTAATCAAGAACGAAAGTTAGAGGTTCGAAGGCGATCAGATACCGCCCTAGTTCTAACCATAAACGATGCCAGCTAGCAATTGGATGGAGCTACATATATGGCTCTTTCAGTCGCTTTCCGGGAAACCAAAGCTTTTGGGCTCCGGGGGAAGTATGGTTGCAAAGTTGAAACTTAAAGGAATTGACGGAAGGGCACCACCAGGAGTGGAGCCTGCGGCTTAATTTGACTCAACACGGGGAAACTTACCAGGTCCGAACATAAATGAGTAAGACAGATTAATAGCTCTTTCTCGAATCTATGGGTGGTGGTGCATGGCCGTTCTTAGTTCGTGGAGTGATTTGTCTGGTTAATTCCGATAACGAACGAGACTCAAATTTCTTAACTAGATGCCGGCAGGGTTATGGTGTAGAAACTTTGCAGACATTTTTGCCTCTGTTATACTATGCTTCTAACGAGGTGTGGTTTTAATACGTAAGAGTTGTTTGTAAGTGGAGTCATACCTGGTGGTTTGTCCTAATAAGACACTTGCTTCTTAAATAGACAAATTGCGTCTAGCAATATGAGATTGAGCAATAACAGGTCTGTGATGCCCTTAGATGTCCTGGGCTGCACGCGCGCTACAATGAAGGTATCAACGTGTCCTCCTAGTCTAAAAAGACCGGGTAAACCGCTGAACCACCTTCGTGGTTGGGATTGTGGACTGAAACTGTTCACATAAACCTGGAATTCCCAGTAAGTGCGGGTCATAAGCTCGCATTGATTACGTCCCTGCCCTTTGTACACACCGCCCGTCGCTACTACCGATTGAATATGTTAGTGAGGTCCTCGGAGGTGATCACCGTGATGCTTCTTGTGTTGTGGTTGTTTTACCAAAGTTGACCGAACTTGTATATTTAGAGGAAGTAAAAGTCGTAACAAGGTTTCCGTAGGTGAACCTGCGGAAGGATCATTAAAGAATTAAAGATCAAAACATTGAATAAAAATAATTGACCATTTCAGAAGTTCTGCAAATATAAATTTATCAATGATAATATTATATTA
>CAUVYM010000726.1:15000-16514 GCA_963556165.1 Tipula helvola
TTGGTCGTATAAATAATAATAATGTTAAATGTAATATACGATCTTATTATGTTCACATATAAGTCAAAGTTGTATATAAAATGTAACATGTTTAAAATGAAACAAAAGATTTGACATACATAATTGCGACCTAACATAATATTCCTGTAGTCAACGACCATACCATGTTTACGTACCGGTTCTCGTCCGATCACCGAAGTCAAACAACATTGGGCATAGTTAGTACTTAGATGGTTGACTGCTTGGGAACACTATGTGTTGTTGGTATTTTTTCCATTTAAATCCGATGGTTTCATTTTTTATGTTGTGCTCTTTACTTTAACATGAAAATCACAAAGCGAGAACAAAAATTTGGATTATAAAAAAAAAATGTTTTTTATTTTTTATGATAAAAATAATTTTGTATTAGATTTATTAACACATTTAATAAATTCATATGGTTAATTATAAGCAAATCGATAAATAAATAATGAATTTTGAATTTTTCAAAAAAAAAAAATCCGATGGTTTCATGATAAAAATAATTATGTATTAGATTTATTAACACATTTAATAAATTCATGTGGTTAATTATAAGCAAATCGATAATAAATAATGAATTTTGAATTTTTCAAAAAAAAAAAAAAAATCCGATGGTTTCATTTTTTATGTTGTGCTTACTTTAACATGAAAATCACAAAGCGAGAACAAAAATTTGGATTATAAAAAAAAAAAAAAAATTATTTTTTATGATAAAAATAATTTTGTATTAGATTTATTAACACATTTAATAAATTCATATGGTTAATTATAAGCAAATCGATAAATAAATAGTGAATTTTGAATTTTTCAAAAAAAAAAAAATCCGATGGTTTCATTTTTTATGTTGTGCTCTTTACTTTAACATGAAAATCACAAAGCGAGAACAAAAATTTGGATTATAAAAAAAAAAAAATTTTTATTTTTTATGATAAAAATAATTTTGTATTTGATTTATTAACACATTTAATAAATTCATGTGGTTAATTATAAGCAAATTTACTTTAACATGAAAATCACAAAGCGAGAACAAAAATTTGGATTATAAAAAAAAAAAAAATTTATTTTTTATGATAAAAATAATTTTTTATTAGATTTATTAACACATTTAATAAATTCATGTGGTTAATTATAAGCAAATCGATAAATAAATAATGAATTTTGAATTTTTCAAAAAAAAAAAAAATCCGATGGATTCATTTTTTATGTTAAGAGATCATTTATGAATATAAAGCCAAATTGTAAACGACATAGTTACGGGTGGAGTAGTGTGAATAGGGAATATCAGCCATCATACTGATACCTAAAACATGCTTTAATCATAGATTGGTCGTATAAATAATAATAATGTTAAATGTAATATACGATCTTATTATGTTCACATATAAGTCAAAGTTGTATATAAAATGTAACATGTTTAAAATGAAACAAAAGATATTGACATACATAATTGCGACCTAACATAATATTCCTGTAGTCAACGACCATACCATGTT
>CAUVYM010000727.1:0-70032 GCA_963556165.1 Tipula helvola
TACAACACATCTCCGGCGTAAATATCGTCGTAGCAGACACCCTCTCATCACATTCAAATGGCCGTGCTTCGCGAGGAAAGGCGCGATGTTGTCTTAGAATAATTAACTATGAAATCCCCAATAAATCATCGTAATCAGAATTCGGCATTTCAACGACATAAACATTCACTATTCACAATGGCGTTTTCAAACTTTACCATAACCACTTCGTTGACAAACTAAATTTCATATTGTACATCTGGCTCACATTAACAAAATATCAAATAATTTCTTCTTAATTCTTCATTAAGCCCCTTCACTAAGGAAGTAAGAAGAAATTCTTACTCTCTAATGTCGACCATGTCAGGCTCTAGTATATTAAAACTCTCAATGGATTTTAAATTTATAAGCAAATTCTAAAATTACTAGCACAATTTGCTTATAAATTTGGAAAGGGCATCATTTTTTTGAGACTAAGCTAACCCAGAATAAAACAAAATGTGTTTGTCTGCGATCTTCTTCAATACATTCTAAAAAGGTACTTCAAATTATCGAAATCTTTAGCTTTTTTTGCTCCTGACTGGGTTTTTAGGATGAATAATTCTCAACGAGCTACACCACGGGAACTACGACTCGCGTTGAGAGAAATCATTCTAGTTCCGATTGGTGTGGATGTACTTTGAAAAACTGGGACGTGACGGGTTCTGGGGCGGTTTATATAATTTGCAGGCATTTAATGTTATATTTTCACTATCAGTGACGATACTCTCTCATATTACTGTCTCATCACGTAACAGAGAAGCAGCTGCGTCAGTAAATATAGCATATATTCATGGTAGGTATATACATAGCTTCAGATACAACCAATTTGGATTTAATATTGTGGACACGATTTCTTTTCACCGAATTATTCTGCTCAGACAAGATATCACCGATTTGGTTGATGGAAGTACGAGTACTTGGCACTGCAACGAAGCGTGATCATTTAGATGAAATCATCATCAAAAATGATCATAGGATTATATGCATTCAACAAACAAACGTGAGCACTAGTAAGCTATTAACGGTCAATTATGTGTGATTATTTTATTTAACACTAAAGGTGCCCAAAGACGCTTAAAATAAAGTCTAGTAAAATGATATTAAAGAAGTTGAACCACAGAGAAATCATTCATATCAAATTGAATAAAACGAGATAACCCAGAATCCGCCATACGTTCAACCTTTATAATGTCTCATGAGATGAAATTGTGTACTGAATACAAGTTTTTATAGTGTATTGGTTAAGTTAGTCCAAAATTACTAAACAAATTATGAACCTTAGAAACATGGTTCATGCCAAATTAAATAAAAGTGGTGTACAAAAAAGCAAGATGAAAATGTGATTTGAATACGCGCATGCACAGATTATTAGGTTAGTGGCCCAAGCCCGCACTAAACCACCTCGTCTTGTATATCAGAAGATTTTAAATAAGCCTATTATTCAAACCACGTAAACCGATTGACGAAAAATATCCAAATCGGAAAAGTCGTTCTCGAGGCAGATATCCAGACGTTCAGATAGACGAACGGATTTTCTTTTCCTTTTTTGCTCTCAGATACCTTCAAAATATCGAGAAAAGTGATTTTGGACACATAAGATTTCCTGTAGGAGGGCGAATATTAGATAAAGCGATTTGGCTAATGATCTGTAGTCATTTGAGTTTATCCGGTGTCAATACCATATACTTATATCGATCAGGTGCCACTATCTGTTGCCATTACTAGAAGTTCCATTGACCTTATCCAGCTGGTTCGGTTTTCGTGTCACATCATATCTCGATATACCGAATTCTGGTGATATAATTATAGTTTTCCAGTCAGCGACACAAAGTTCTTTTTAATTTCTAAATAGCTATTCATCACTTGTCCGATTAGTCTTTTGCGACGTATAATTTAATCGATTGGGGTGTGCGTGTATGTGGTATTCTCGGGGTTTTAAAACCTATTAATCACCTGATTAAAATGAGGACTACTAATTACTAATCCTGTACAAATGGTTCACGACTTAAAGTCTCCTATGCCTTGACACCTTTTGACGTTCTCATAGGCCTTTAAAGGAGGTTTTGTGGTCGTCTTAAATTTAAAATTTTTCGGTTCAATTTATTTGATTTTTGATTTTTACAACCGGATCGAATCCCTAAGAAAATATTCTGCCCTATGGACAATCGATCAGCTGGTTTCAGCAATGAGGTAAAAATCTCGTATAAACGCATACATACATATAAGAATATATAAGAGTAATTTCCTGATTTACTCTTTGTTTTTATGAAAAGTTGATAATGCAGATTACGTTATTAGCATTCCAGCCGAAAATAAAAAAAATTGTGGTTATCAGCCGAAAGTAAATAGGATATATACATGGATTGTAATAAAAAATGTTGCACATAGTCTTACGTGAAAAACTTTGTTTAAGAGTGTGTAACCTGAAGTTCAGTAGCATTCAAGCCACTTGGTTGTATTCTTATAAGGCAAAACCATTTCTCGTGGAAAATTGTATAAAACTCGCAAAACTCTAAAAAATATTTTAATTGAAATAAATTCAACCTCTAGAGTATTATGTCTGGAGATAAATTATATTGTTGTTCCATGTCATTAGCTATCGCAGGAAAAAAAAATTCAGTTCAAGTTTCTCGTGGGAAATCTTGCAAAATTCGATTTCCAAAATCATTAGAAAATGTCTATACAATCAGCCTACAGTGTGTTATGTCTGGAGATGCATTTTATTGATGTGACTTGTCGAAAGCTATTTCAGGAGACTATTTATTTCAAATTTTGTAATGATTTTTATAAATTCAAACTTTCTAAGATTTACTACGGGAAACGTGAACTGAATTTTTTCAATGCGATATATCCATTGACAGGTCACATATCATTTCAATGAAATCCATCTCGAGACATAACACTCTAGATGCTGATTTATACAAATTTTCTAATGATTTATGGAAAATCGAATTTTCTAGGATTTTCCACGGGAAACTTGAACTAAGTTTTTTTTCCTGTTTGAAGAAGCCTTCAACTTTCCCAGCTCTCCAGCAGTTTCGGAAGCGTACGTCAGCCAGGCCTATTTGTATTGATCGAAACAAATGGTAGTCGGAAGATGCAAGGTCTGGAGAATACGCAGGTTGTTCAAGCCGATCCTAACCGAGTTGCTCTACCTTGGCATTGTCATCATGAAACAAAACTTTATAGCTTTTGTTCGCTGTTGCTGCCCGTTTTTCGTCTAATGCACGTGCCAAATTGTCCAGTTGTCGTCGGTAGCGATCATCTGTAACCGTTTCATTTGGATTTAACAGCTCATAATACACCACATCTTTCTGGTCCCACCAAATACTCAGCATAACCTTATCGCAATGAATATCTCTGCTTGGCCTGGATCGACGTAAGCTTTACATTTGGGGTTGTCGTAATAGACCCACTTTTCATCGCCAGTAACAATTCGATGCAAAAAACTATTGCTTTTGTACTCAGCAAGATTTTGTTTGCATGCTTCAATTCGCGTTAAATATGTTGTCTCTTGTCTCTGATCTTTATACGAATTCTTATTTCACAAAATGACTGAGTTGCTCAAATCTTGATCTTCTCTTCAACTTGCAGATATTTCTCAGTGCCAAGGCAAATCTATTTCCTGATAACCGCTTGAAATTCATCCACCTTGAGAGCTAACCAAGGTCTCATTTTTTCGGATTCTTTACATCCACATACATCCTTTTAGCTTCTCCATTTATTTAATAAACAATGCATTAAAAAATGGCAGTGAAACAAGCTTAAATGAATCTACTTTTTGATTAAAGCCTCAGCACTGTGGAGAATTGAGCAAAAAGTTTTTGTTTTAAATATTCAGTTCCCCATTTCTCTTTAGCAGAATAAGCATCGATGGTCCAATAGTTCAGTCGTTTTTGCTCGTGTATTTCTGGTCATGATTTATCCCGATTAGTGCTTGTGGCTCTTTCTTTGACCCTTGCTTATCATCGCTAGTTTTAGTATTTTGGATATCTTAAACGTGCTCTGCTAAATAGTTCGTTTTTGTTGCTATCCGAATCATAATTCGGATCGTCATCGTCGTCGTTGTCTTTATCAGAATTTACTTGAATTTAGGACCTCCAGAAGAAATATTTTGGGAATTATATCTCCGATATCATCAGAATTTAGAATCAAAATAATCAGAACGTATTGCGCTATGTTTGTCGCTTTTATTCTTGTACCTTCCAGGGTTTTCATGTATTGTGCTTCCTCCCGCCGGTGCCTGCAATGTCAGCACTCATTTGTGGTATTTTACCAATTTTAAATCTCGCTAAGTTTGCACTAAGTTACCTGGCTTGCAAGTTTACTCTTCTGTGCCATACTTCTATGCTGGCAGTTAAAACTTTGAGTCTATCGTGCTATAGTATCATTGTACCAACGTGTCTGCCATATGTACATTAGTCTTAGGCGTGATTTGCCCTTTACGGCTTGATTTGCATTGTCTGTGTTGTGATTCTCTTCGGCTCTCTAAGTTTAACAGCGTATTCGCGGACCGCAATGCTGCTTCTTCTGACATTGTCCTAAGGGCCAACATGACTTTGGCACCGATAGCAGCACACCTTTTTTACACCTAGCACATAGCTACTTGCGTTTCTTTGAAACTTTTTCAGACGAACCTAGTTCCTTTGTTCCTTTCATGCATTAATTTAGGTGTTTGATTTTTAGAGTTTGCTCCATATCATCATCCTCCTGGAAGAGTGCCACAGCGTTCCGCAGCTTTTCGGGTTCTACGCTTTCTTTGTTTACTTTAACTAAGGGTGCGCACGTTATTCCCGATAGATCTCTGCGTAAATGATATTCTCGGTTGGTTTCTTCTCTCTGCCTATCATTCTATCTCCTTCTCCTCTGGCCCCTACCTCTCTCCCTATTATTTATTACTTTTTTCTCAATCGTCTGTGTAAGTTCCCAACTTCGAATGAACCCCATTGATTAAATTTGTAATTTTCAAATATCTGCAGACATGTTTTTAGAATTAGTATAATTTGGTCCTAAATAACTGGCCTAATTAAAGCATTACAGTAATAAATCACAATGCCACAAAACAAGGTATGAGAGCACAGACAGAATATTTAAAGCCCAAAATAAACGTGCTACAACCCCAATAGAGATGTATATGAACCACGACTCTCAAATACCCAAACCAAGTTGCAAAATAAAAAAAAAAAAAACATAAAAAAATGTTAAACAAACAAATTACACATTTGAAAAGGTATATATAAGCCTAAATTAAACAACCTTTTATCTTCCCGAACGCACAAACAAAAAATGAAAATTCTTGTTAATTTTAATTTTAATTACAAAAATTACCTTTTTTGTATTTCTCATCATCACCGTACGCCTAGAGATATTTAAATTATTATTCTTATTACGAGATGATTATTCCCGTTTAAATTTAAAGCTTTTGTGCGTATACAGTTTTATACCTATGTAGTACACTACACACATAAAATAAAAGTACTTTTTTTTCTAATCTTCTGTTAAAGCAAATAATTTGTATACATTAAGTAGACGGAATAATTATTAAATCCTATACCGGTGTGAGCAGAAGCAGCAGCCAAAACATTATGTATTTTATACCGAAAGTAGTAAACGAAAGTAAATTAATTTCGCGCGTCTTAAATATACAAATATTTTAAAGAAATTAATTAAAATTTCCCGCGTGGAAGTAATAACGATAATCTTTCATATGTATACTAAATATACTGTTTGCGTTCATTTTTGAATAATTTCCGTTTTACACATTTCGTTTAAAACAACATAAATTATGTATATGCGTACATAAGTGGCGATATATAAAACCAAAATATTGAAAGATTTATTTCCAGAGAAATGAATCATTGTCACATTGTATCAAAATAAATTTTAATAATATTTATAATATTCCAAAAATATCCCCGTGCTACTACACCCACCCACCCACCCCTAAATCCTGTCCAAAAATATATATTGTGAGCATAATATAATACAAAAACAATACATAGAGCATCAGCCTCAACATATATGTATGTACATATACCAAAATAAAAAAAGGTTAAAATCCAATCCCTATGCGCTGTAACAAATAAATCATTTTACATTTTCATCCAAATAGTAATACGATTTTTGTTGTTGTTGTTTTTGTTGCGTTTTCCTACACGACTACACTCTTATATAGGTTACACAAAAGCATGGTGAATGTGGAAAAATTGTAAACCAACAAAAAAATCAAATCACACAAAAATATATATCTCAGTCTATTTTCAACATGTTGTTGCTGGCGCACAAAACTTTCATGATTTTTCTTTTTTTTTTTTGGTATCGTGACTCAGGTGGCGGAGAAGCTTTTATGTATTTATTTATTTTATTTTTTTTTTGTGTAGATTCAGATTTAAATTTTTAAAATCCTTTCGATATCCTGTATCGAATATATACACATTTAACAAAGTGCAATGGCTTTATAGTTCTAGACGATTAAATATGGACTTGATGTGTAATCATAATCAAACATATACGAGTATGATGTACATAAGCAGGCACACCTTTTTTATTTTCATGCTAAATATAATGACAACTAATTTTTACTGTAAATGACACACATTATTATCGATAGTGAAACGGTGTGTTATGGTATTACATTATTATATAGGTAGATGTCTATCATTCATCATTCGATTATAATTATAGGACTTGGTATAATTATAGGAGTAAACAATATTTTAATTTTATATTCATAATTTTTGTGTGAAACATAATTATATTCAGTGACTTTTTTTAATATGTTTAGGGCTTGGTGCATATTATTTGTAATTTCAGCGATGAATAAGATAAAAGAACAAAATGTAACTTTACAAGTATGTATATGGTAAATAAATAGGATGGAACCAAAAAGTAGCAAACATTTTCGATTCCAATTCAACAAGCGCCGATTTAAATAAAGCTTAAATAAACACTAATTCAGATTTTATATTAGAGTTCTTTGAATGTTATCAAAAGCTCGCAATCAAAATTCTGATTTAAAGAATAAAAATACACGGCATTGTTGTTGTAAAATTCCCAAAGTAAGACTACAATATTATCGTTCCCACTATTTCCATTTCATTAAAATGATAACACATGATGGTTCAAAACGTCTTTATAGAATCACAGAAAGGTTGTCCAAACACAAAATGATACTTAAGGGCCAAATACACGAAATGCAAGAAATGCTTGGAGAAAGTATACCTTTTCTAGAAAATTACTGATCCTATTAGCGCAAACCATGTATTAAAATATTCTTTGGGGTTTTATGTAGTTAATCGCGGTGGCTTTTCCGAATTTTCCGCTTAGTTTTCCTGCTATTTTATTATAATTATAATCAATTTCGGCCTTATACAATGAAAATGTACCTTTTTCAATGTAAATAAAAGCTGAAGAAACTAAGACCTTATTATATCAAAATTCGTAGAAGATTTTTTATTATTTAGTTATTTGAACTATAGATAGCAGTTTATTTTTTATATGAAGTACAAATTAATTTTTCACTACAAAAATCTTCCTAATTATGAGTATTGCTTTCAACAAAAATGAGTTTGGCATTTTTTTAACAATTGGTGCAAGTAACAGCAAAAATTGCCCAGATTTTCAAATACCAAATGAAAAAAAATCATATCAAAATTCAATAAATTATCAAAGTATTTTAGATTGCATTTCAACCGGTAATGGATATCGACAAATATAAGAACTTTTTGGTGTCACTGATATACCATATCTGGCACCAAATACATTCAATAAATTATAAAAACAAGTTCAACGTGACATTCAAAAAGTTTGTGACCAAGAAATGTTTAAAGCTATGATGGAAGTAACACAAATAGCAATTGAACAAAACAGCGTATAGATTTCGATGGTCCCCCACTAGCTTGCGTTAAAGAGATGGTTGTTATACATATTCCTCACTTTCTAGTGTCGGAACAATTATTGTTCAATCTACAAAAAGGTTATATGGAGTTCCTTTCGCAATAAATATTGCATAGTTAATCTCACAGCAGAATTGTATAAAGGTAAGCCTGAATACCACGAATGCAATTCGAACTATGCTGGCCCTTCAACTGGAATGGAACGGGATGCTTTAGTAGAAGGTTTTAGAATAAACCGAAGTGCTGTATGGTATATGCGCTACAATAAAATAATTGCAGATGGCTATGCTAGCGTATACGTAAAAATACGCAAATACAGACATGGAGAAAAGGGAACGCCGTAATCATTTTCTTCGTAATTTTTGGAAACACGCCAAGGAACTATTTACTAATTGCACCTACCTTATGATAACAATAATTTTATACCGGAATTTATTTTATTTAAATATGTTAAACACTTTCATTTAATAAATTCATGTAGTTTCAGAGGGTACTTTATTACGGGACCCTACAGGAAATCAAATTTCCAATGAACATGTCGAATTGCAACATAATTTGTTTAGAAAAAGGGAAGTTCCATCGTACTTGGTCATATTCCAGAATTTCATCCAAAAATCATGTGCATGCTAAATTTCATCAAGATCGTATAAAAAATGGTCAAATTCCTTCCTAATTGGCTATATTCCAGAACTAACATAATGCT
Organism: Tipula helvola; assembly: GCA_963556165.1. Lineage (NCBI taxonomy): Eukaryota > Metazoa > Arthropoda > Insecta > Diptera > Tipulidae > Tipula > Tipula helvola. Next base: position 8,620 of record CAUVYM010000727.1, read on the forward strand.
CATATCATCACAGAAATGTCTGTTCGTGTCTTCTCTAATAAAGTGTCAGCTTAACTGAGGGAGGTTTTCATGGAAAAACTTCAGTTTTGCAAGGAACTTAAATGTGTTCCTGTGGAAGTGAGGTGTCCCTTGATGTGAGTATCCGTTGAAATGGGATTTTACTGTAATCGAGTTATTTATGAAAACTTGACGGCCACCCCTTAAAAGAAGTGAAACACCCATTATTCGACCCTTTCTTGATTCATCTGATATCGGGACTCAACGAATTCTTCCTTTTTGTATGTCAAAAAATACGATTAAAAAACCTATTGACAATATTCATTCCCTTTATAAACCTTAATTCAACTGGACTATAAAATGAAAACCGAAATCTAAGTAGAGGATGGGCTAAAAAACGTTTAACCAATTTTTAATTTAAATAATTTTTGAACCGCGGTGGATCATTTGCTGGTCATTAAAAAAAAAAAAAATTTACACAAATATTAAAAAATTTTAAATTGTCGAAAATATCGCCCGAAAAAGAATTTATATCGTTCTGGGTTGGAATTTCAATCATATTCCAATTGTTAATTTGATTATTGTTCAAGTGAAGCACTTCGATTTAACTCGTATTTTTAAAACTATTTATTTCCGTTAAACTATTGATAGATAAGTCGATTAATTTAATTCTATGTAAATTCATAAATGAATTACTATCGACATTTGTAATTTGATTCGATTTTAAAATTAACGTTTCCAGATGAGTTAAATTTTCGAATTAATGCGTTGTAATTACGCTTAGCTTGTTGTATGATAAATCGAGAAATCTTACTTTAGCTGATTTTCCTTTAGTAGCAGTGTTCGTATTGAGTGATTCAATAAAGTAGATTTTATTGTGATTTACATGCAAATATTGAACACTTTGGATTGATTCGAAGAACTGAAAGTAGATAAGTAGATAAATATAAATTAGTTTTGTACTAAATAAATTTATTTAATTAAATTATGTTTATTTAATATGATAGTGGTATGAGTATTGATAAACAAATGTTTGATCCAAATATAATAACAAATTATTCATTTTGTCTATTTCGTTTTAATTCGCTAACCCAATGTGTTTTAGAGTTGTTTTTATAGTTACGATTTTGCGTTCTTCAATTAACTCATCAAGTAGGTTTAAAAACTTACGACAAAAAGCCAAGTAATGAATTTTGATATGATCTCCATGATTATAACTAAACCGCATTCACACCTCGAATATGAGATGTGATGTGGATTACCTGATGGTTTTCCGGTGAACAAACAAATAATCTGTTGTGTGTTTGTTACTTTTGTAAAGTGTGATCTTGATTATGATGAAACAAACGGGATTGGTTTGGACTTAGGTTCGGTTGGCAATGCAGTCCTACCTCCTACCAGTCCTACAGACAAAACCAAAATAGCTGCAAAAAAATTAAAATTTATGAGACTTCCCGTTCATTAATGAAAGTCAAAAGAAATAAGCAAATTATATTTTTTATTATTTAAGTATTTTAAGTTTATTTACCTTAAAATCAAATAACAAAATAGCAAAAATGTTTGCACCAAATGTCCACATATGTAATGTGATCAAATTAGAATACAAAACAAATGCAGATTGATCGGTATCCATATAATATACCGATTATAAATAAACTGGAGCCATCCGTAAATTACCAGAGTATTGTAGCTTAAATATATTTTTTTACTTAAAACAAGTTTTTTCAGTATATAAAGGGTGATCCAATAAGAGCTTCCTGAATTTTTTTTGAAATAAAACGCATTAAAATCAATTTAATAATCAAAAATTGTATTTGTGACGTAAGTTCGGTTTATGACATTTAATGTTTGAAAATAATTTCTTTTTAATGTTGTCCGCGAACAACAAATGTTGTCCGCGAAACGTCAATGGCGCAAACTACGGAGCAATGATCAATGAATTTTTATTGCCAAAAATTCAAGATATTGGTGTAGCCGACTTGCGGTTTCAACAGGATGATGCAACGTGCCACACAGCAGGCCAAACCATCGATTTATTGAAACAAAATTTTAATGAGAACATCATATCAAGAAAGGGACCCGTGAATTGGCCTCCACGATCTTGTGATCTGACCCCGTTAGATTAATTTTTATGGGGGTATTTGAAATCACTTGTTTATATCGATAATCCACAATCGTTTCCTGCATTAGAAGCAAACATAACACGCGTAATTAACGGAATATCGGCCAAAATGCTCGACAGAGTGATTGAAAATTGGACCCATAGAATGGATCATCTAACAATTTTTGATTATAAATTGATTTTAATGCGTTTTATTTCAAAAACACTTCCGGAAGCTCTTATTGGATTACCCTTTAGTATAGTAATAATGGCTTAAGCCTTAAAGCTTTTAGCATAAGAAACTTGGAACCTATTTGGGAGTTTGATTCAAAATATTAAAAAAGTTTAAATGCAAAATAAATTGAAAAGCATATACATCGAACAGGCTAGATTGTTTAAGTTATGGTAAGCAATGAAACATTACTTAACGTCGGTTTTAAAGAGACAAAAGAATAGGAAGTACGGTTACAGCTAACGACTGCCAATTGTTGAGGACCTTCGAAAATTAGTGTTGAAAACTCAAAAATTGTTCTAATAATGAAAATCTTGTTACAATAAAATTCATGATTTTGAACCCTTTGTAAACAAAATTTGTGGGACATATTATTCACCAACAGATAGAATATTTAAGGAAAAAAAATGGAAAACCAGCCAGACATTACGAAGTTATCGAAATATAGCGTTTTTCCTTTGTGACATCTTCTGTGTTTCGACCACAATTGACCACATTTGTGTAACCCATGGGGAAATGAATATCTTGTGTATTCACCAGATTTTTCTCTGACTTGTCGAAAATATATTTCACAGGTTTTGACATTTTTGAAATGTCTACCTTTTTAGCAAATCTATGGAACCGGTGGGAGGGTGTTGCTGAAATTCATATAAAATTTATCAAATTTTAACGAAAGGTTCTAGATGCTTATTCGAAATAGAATATCTGACATTGAATTTGTGTTATGGAACTGTTTGCAGTTTCATTTATTGTTCACCACATTTATGTAGTTTAAAGAACCTTGGCACCTATGGGACACCTAAAATCTTTGGACTAAATCTTTGTTACGGACCACCCTAGTGACTATACGTATTTTCATGACCGGATAGTTTCGACGGATTCAGGGAAGGTTCTTGTCACTAGGTTTATGAGGTACAACAAACCATACGTATATACTCTGAAAATTAATCACTCAGTTCACATGGACCTCCTTCTGATCATCATCACATCACCAAAAAAAACAACTTAATTCATTTTAACCAAAAAAAACATTATAATTTCAAATATCATTTTATATATAATTTTTGACACTTGAGAAACTTAACAAAAAAAATAAATAAATGTCAACCATGGCCTTCAAACCAGGTTATGATTTTTTTTCCTTATTTAGGAAATATATGTATAATATAAAAAAAATAATTTAAATTATTTAAGGAGGAAAATAAACCCCTTAGAACTGTTGAAATAATAAAAATAAAAAAAAATATGTTCAAAAACTCACCCGACAATTAATCCTAAGAGTACTCTAAAGATGTTTGTCCGCGTGGCTGTAAATTAAAATATTTCCCAACACTTCCAATATCGTTCAATTTTCCTTCTTAAATAAAATTACGTCCTTTACTTCTTAGGACTTTCTTATTTTAGACTTTATGATTTTTTTTTTTTTCAAGTAACTCCAAAAGATTCTTAAAAACTAATAAACCCACACAAATAAATAATTGGGTATATGACACAAAAGCTCAATTTATATGTATATGTGCTCAATATTATTTCACGATCAACACCATCAACATTTTTGCTTATTTTTTCTTTTAAAAAAAATTTTTTTTTATGCTCTCTATGACGTAAAGAAGAAACACTTTCTCGACCAACTAACTGTTACACCAACAAAAAAAAAACTCCTGGAATCACTAGGTAGATATCCGTTAAGTATGTACGAATCGTGTGAAGATGTCTTCCGTCGTTTTGTTTTTTTTTTTTTTCCCCCAGCCCTTACGCACCAACTATAGGTTATTTAATTTAACTATCTGACAAGACAGAAACTATTCCAGGGCTTTAAAAAAAACATAATTATTAATCCCAGTACAAAGTTATACAATTTTTTTGTTGTTAAAGGCTGGAAGACACGATTGTTCACCAAGTTGGAATAACAGCTACAGACCAGGCGACGTGGTTTTCTTTCCAAAAAAAATCCTATCCCTTGATTTGGTAAATTTCTATTTTTTTTAAAGGATAGCGTATTTCTAATAAAAATAAAATTTAAAAAAAAACTATCAATATCAACGTATTGTTATGAAGAACACATTTGAATAGCCAACACTATCACTCACAGAATCGAACAAAAAAACTTACCACGTTTAATTTTTCTCGAGTAGTTAATTAAAAAAAAAGTTTTTAGTCGCTTAATCCACAAACTATAATATGGCTATATCCCTCTCCGGGTATCCTACACGCTGTACTGGATATATGAACGTTCCAGCAAGAAAAATCACAATTGACTAAATTTCGTATACCTAATTGTTATCAACAAAATTTGGTTCCCCACCTACATACCAATACAGAAATAAATACATGATCTGGACCAATAGAATTTCAATGGAGTATCGTACCATCAAGGCAATATAGTACCACCTCACCATTCTTTTAATTGTAAACCGTACTTTTTCGTTATATAATTAGTCATAGTAGTACATAACAATTCACAACAACAATAAAAAAAAATTAATTTTTAGGGTCATTGACCGATTGTAGGAAACAAAACGTATACAAAATTTCGCCGTTTCTCATTAATAAAATGATTACGCTGCTCATTAATGATGTCATTTATACAGACGTAACAACACAGATTTTAATGACCGTTCACAAGAAGTCATTAAGAGCTGAAAGAACGAATGTATTTATCTAAATCGGACCACTTTGAATTCGTTGACACTCTTAAATGTTCAAAAAAAAACTGTTACTGATATACTCTTTACAACCGAACATCTTTAGCGTGGAAAATCCCCATAATTTTGTCATTGTTATCCTTGATTTCATAGTTAACATTGCCAATTTTTCGAACTATACTACCGGCTACAAATACTGACGCAAATTTGGCACAAAACTTTTTGGATGCATCACTTTGAGGATGCGTGCGAACAAACACCTTCTGTCCCACTTTATATTCGATAGGTCGTGTTCTCAAATTATACCGTTTGGCACTTTTACTGTAAGCTTTTTCAATTTCAGACTTAATTTGGTTATGTACTAAAGCTAATCGTTCAGGTAGAGGTAACATAATTGCTCCCTCGGAAATATCTCCAATCTTCTTTAATAGTTTGTAATCGTCCGCATGATTGATTTTATGGTACCCAAATAGTAAGAAATGCGGAGAATTCTTAACGGTCTCATGTATACCATTACGAAGAGCCGAAGCTATTTCAGGTAAATGTTTATCCCATTTCGTATGATTGTTTCCTTTGATGTAAGCTCTTATTGCTGCTAAAACCGACCTGTTTACCCTCTCAGATGCGTTAGATTGCGGTGAGTATATAGCTGTTTTAGAGTCCATTATTCCGAATTGTTTTAGTAGCTCTTGGTATTCATGGCTTTTAAATTGAGATCCATTGTCAGTATGGATTGTTTCGGGCACCCCGTAAACGCAAAACACCGCTTCTCGAAGAAAATTTGTTATTTCAGTCGATGTGCCTTTACTCAATGTTTTTAACAAAATAAATTTCGTAAGATGGTCCAATACGATTAATATAGTGGTTTTTCCTTGGGAAGAACGAGGATACGGCCCTAATAAATCCACATATAAGCGTTGCCAAGGTCTTTCTACCTTGAACATATTACCCATTGGCGGTCTCCAGATCCGATTTGAAGCTTTTGTCTCTTTGCAGACCTGACAATTGGATATAAATTCTTGCACCTGCCGTACCATGCCGGGCCAGAAATATAAACGTCGTATGCGTTCTAAGGTTTTCTTTATCCCTCCATGCGCCGCTAGTGGTTCATTGTGGTACTTTTCTATAATCTCAGTTCTCAGACTGGTTGGAATCCATAATTTCCAAACAGACAGGTCAGATAATTCGTCACTAGTCTTTGGCTCTAATCGTATAAAAATATGTTTGTCGTTCACTCGAAAGGCAGGATATTTATTTGGTTCCTTCTGGATGTTGGTTCGTAATCCTTTGTACTCTTCTCCTTTAAAATGTTCTGACTCTAAATTCATTTCACCATTCAGTTTTTCTAAACTACATGTATACTCTTCTACCGTGTCACAATAAATCCTCGAAAGAGCATCTGGCACCACATTGAATTTTCCTTTTTGGTGTTCGATACTAAATCTAAAACCCTGGAGTTTCAGGCTCCACCTTGCCAATCGCCCACTCAACTCTCTTTGACTCATTAGCCATTTAAGGCTGGCGTGATCAGTTATCAAAGTAAAATCGTGCCCTTCCACATAAGGTCGGAACTTCTTAATAGCCAAGATTGCCGCTAAACACTCCAATTCAGTAACTGAGTAATTTTTCTGAGTTTTGTTGAGTTTTTGAGACATGAAGGAAATCGGGCGTTCATTTTCCTCGTCATCGAGTTGGAAAAGAACGGCACCGACCCCTTCAGTACTGGTATCACATCTAATAAAAAATGGTATCTTATAATTAGCATTTATCAAGACTGGGGCGGAAGTTAGTGCCGTTTTAAGCAATTCAAATGCTTCTTGTGCCTCCACCGTCCATTTAAATTGACCTTTTTTTAAACAGTTTGTTATCGGAGCTGTAATGCTTGAATAATTGTTGATAAATCTCCGGTACCATCCAGCCATTCCGAGAAATCGTCTAGTTTGACGTACGTTGTTTGGTGCTGGCAGATTCAGAATAGCCTCGATTTTCTCCGGATTGGTTCTCAAACCGTTTTCTCCAACCAAGTAACCCAAGTACTTGATCTCCCTCATCACGAAGTGGCTTTTTTCAATATTTATCGTTAGTCCAGCTGTCCTTAGTAAGTCGGCGACCAACTCTAACAAGACAAAGTGCTCCTTCAATGTGCCGGTGACGATCAACAAGTCATCAAGATAAACGAATATCTTATCTTGAAGCTCGTGTGGTATGACTTTATGCATCAACCGACACATTGATTGGGCCGCGTTACACAACCCAAACGGCATCACTTTGAAATGATAGAGTGGCCGCCCCGGTACCGTAAATGCAGTTTTGTCGCGTGAAGTCTCGGCCAACGGAATTTGCCAGTAAGCGTCTTTCAAGTCTAGTCCTGTTATGTACTTTGTGTCTGCCAATCTTCCAAGAAGTCCGTCTATTATGGGAAGTGGGTATGCGTCCTTTTCGGTTATCATGTTAACTTTACGTGCGTCCAAACAAAGTCGTGTCTTTCCATTAGATTTTTGTACAAGGGTTACCGGCGAGCTCCAAGCACTTTTACTGACTTCAATCACGCCCAAACTAAGCATCCGATCGATTTCTTTATATAATTCTACCTGTTTAGCTGGCGAAATTGGGTAATACCTTTGTTTTATGGGCTTACATCCATTCAGAATTTCGATTTCGTGTTCGTGCATATGAGTTTTTCCAAGCCCGTCTTTAGTGAAAGATGGGAATGAATCGATAATCATCTCTAATTTTTCCTTTTCATTCGTACTTAGTTGATGAGCATTTTTCGCTGGTGGACTGTTTATTTCACTGATCATTAATTTGGAAATTATGTTAAACTTTTCCCAGAAATCGATTCCCAAGTAAAGTTCATTTTTTAAGGTGGGTACTACACAAAATTTAATAACCTCGGTTTTTTTATTAAAGGTAACTGGCAAAAATACATAGCCTTCGATTTTATTTTGTGTCCCATCTGCTGTTTGAATATGAGCATTCAATTTATTATATTGAACACCAGCTTCTGATAAAAATTCTACCGCTCCCTTTCCCAACACACTAACCGTGGCACCACTGTCTAAGAGGCCCTGCATAGTTTTAGATGCTATTGTGACTTCAGCATATGGACGAGAATCATTTTGAAAAAGACTGGTATTTATGGACGATATACACAATTTAATAAAGGAACGCTTTTGTTTAAAATATTTAATACTTCGATTTATTTTATTATACTTATGACAAAAAGATTTGTTTGGACATGTTGAAATACTTTTATTATTTAATCTTGTTTCGAGGACTGATGAGTGGTTGATTTGGCTGGGTTTATTCGGGAATCTAACTTCGGATCTGAGCGTGGTATCCTCGAATCTATCACACTCCCCCGCATGTTTTTTTCAGCTTTAAGCAAACAATTTTGACAGGAGGGTTTCCTAACATTGGCCGCTCCACATCCAAAACAAAATATTTCTAGGAAAGCCTGTGTACAATCTTGGTATGCGTGTCCAATATTTTTACAATTCCAGCAAATCAAAAGATTATTTCCATCTGTTTCTTTCTTAATATTCCTGTGTAACGCTGCTACAAAATCCTCATTTCTGTTTCCCCCTATATCATTTTTCAGGCCATCTTTGTGAAATTCATTGTTATTTGTTTTCGGGTGAATACTTAGATCTCTCATTTCCGTTCCCAACTCGTTCACCGCCCTGCGTCGCATGGAGTTATCGATAAATCTTCTTGGATCGTATCCGGTCTGTTCCCACATGTTTTCATACCGTTGACACAAGATACGCAATTCCTCGACAGTACTTACCGAGCTCTGGTAAGGTAACGTCACATTCTTTAATGCTGCATTCATGTTTTTGCACAGTCGATGGATTAGTTCTTTTTCGGTAAATCTAATCTGCAATCGAGAGTTTAATTTTTGAACCCCCAGTACAAAATCGGAAAACGACTCTTTGTGGTGTTGAAGCTTATGTAAAATTTGCTCCCGCGTTTCTTCCTCAATGTCATAAGGACTAAAAAATGACAACATTGACTGCTTCATATCTGCCCACAAGGCATCTGGATGGTCAATTTTATACACCCAATACCAGTCCTCTGCTCGTTTTGATAAAAATAGATGAAGTATTCTAGTGAGGTGTTGTTCTGGGAAACCGTCATCCCTGGCCATTTGTTGCAGACGAGTGACAAAATCATGAACATTGGTAGCATGCGTACCATCAAAGAACAGATTCCATTTTTGTTTAAGCTTATATGAATTATCAAAATTGAACTGCTTTGACGGATAACTGGGCTTTGACCTCGATGCCATAACTTGGTCTACCTGATTAGGCCTTTGAGTGAAACTGCTTTCATTGCCCAACGAAAAATTGGGTTCGAACTGTCCAAACGATATATCCTGCATGACATTTGTATTTTCTCCCAATCCTCCTTTTCGCCCGTCGACCCTAGCGAAGAACTCTTTCACGGAGTCCCTTAATTCCTTGCTCTCGTTAATTAGCGTCTGTGATTGCGCCCTCAGGGTGGCGTCTGGGGTGAGTAAACGGGGTTGGTTAAAATTGGCAAGCTCTTCCCTTAGTTGAATATTAGCTTGCACATTTGTTGGCGCAGGTCTTTTAGGACTTGGACTTGAAAAGGTTACTTGCGGTATTCCATTAGTGATTTTTACCGATTCTGGTGTTTCAGCTCCCTCATTATATAATTTGACAAACCAATTATATATTCGTCTCATGTTACTTGCCGTGTTAATAAGACCACCTGTTTCACCGTAGGTATTTACCATCCTGTCGACCCGACCTTTATAGTGAGTAGCTTTTGCAAGTGCCGTTACAACGAATTCATAAGCTGGGTTTGATCCCTTTTCCTGACCTATTTGCGCCAGCTCCTTGTATCTTTCCTCTAATAAACGAATCTCATCCTCTGGATCTGATTTAATATGTGGTTTAAGGTTTCAAGGACTTTTCTGATTTTTCCGCAAAGAGTGCTGCTAAGAGAATTGATCTTGCATCTTTTGTTTTAGTGTTTAAACCTCTTACTTGGAATTCCACTTCTTGTTCGTCAGCCGACAAATTACTCAAATACACTTGTGGCTCCATGTTCACTATTTATTTCAGTTTGTTCACTTTTAATTCTTTGATAAACCTGTACACTCTTCAAATAATTGGAACTGGCGAGTTCAGACGATATTCCAATGAAAATTCTAATGGAGCGAGCAAACCACAAAAAAGAAAAACAAAAAAAATCTAATGAAAAAAATCTGGGTATAAATATAAACTAAAAATAAGATCTATAAAAAAAAATGAAAATGAACAATATATCTTTATGTAAAGAGATTTCTGACTAACCTATCAAGTAATAAAGAATTCAACCTAAAATATAGAAATGAACTTATAAAAAAAAACACTAATCATAAAATAATAAAAATAAGTATTGTCTCCGATTACCTAAATTACACTAAATATAACAAAGGCAAAGAAAAAAAAATTTAAAGTAAAACCAAAAATATAAGCAAATTGTGTAAATGAAATATAGACGAATATACAGTCTACCACCGTATACTGTATATTCCGATATGAGTATGTTCAAGACAAAAAAAAAAATATAAAGTTGGTGATGATTTTCGGGATGATCATAGGTAAGGGCCATGTGAATGTAAAAATAAATATACTATGAAACTGAAAAGGAATGGTATTTTACGAAAACCAGCTATGAGACGCTCCAGCAGATGACAATGAGATAAAATCACAGAATCACTATGCAGTCAACCATGTCAATACTGCTAGAACTTCAATCAAGGCTAACTTGCGACAAATACTTTAAACAAAAAAAAAAAAATGCAATTATGAAGGAGTTGAAACTTTAAACATTCCTGTGCAGAATCCATCCATTGAATAGAATTGGAAGAACTCACGACTTCCTCGTGTATCTATTCCAATTCATCCAACCATGTATCAATACACAAGTTTAAAACAATCAAAAAAAAAAAAAATTTAACCAAATATCACTATAGTAGAAATAATTATTGAAACTAAAAAAAAATGGGCAACTAGCCGCTAGCATAAATTTAAAACAAAAATTATTTTAAACAATTTGAAAGAGATGCAAAAAAAACTGAAAAAAAAAAATTAAGCGGTTATTAAGAAGCCTTGTTAAGCAGAGAAGCTGCTTGGATGACTTATTAGGTCTACCAAACACAACATTTTTAATCAAAAATGGATGTTACATATTAAACAAAAACCAAAACCACGCGATTTTCCCCAACGGGAGTTTTCACGATGGTCCCTGTTTCGGCGCCATTTTGTTACGGACCACCCTAGTGACTATACGTATTTTCATGACCGGATAGTTTCGACGGATTCAGGGAAGGTTCTTGTCACTAGGTTTATGAGGTACAACAAACCATACGTATATACTCTGAAAATTAATCACTCAGTTCACATGGACCTCCTTCTGATCATCATCACATCACCAAAAAAAACAACTTAATTCATTTTAACCAAAAAAAACATTATAATTTCAAATATCATTTTATATATAATTTTTGACACTTGAGAAACTTAACAAAAAAAATAAATAAATGTCAACCATGGCCTTCAAACCAGGTTATGATTTTTTTTCCTTATTTAGGAAATATATGTATAATATAAAAAAAATAATTTAAATTATTTAAGGAGGAAAATAAACCCCTTAGAACTGTTGAAATAATAAAAATAAAAAAAAATATGTTCAAAAACTCACCCGACAATTAATCCTAAGAGTACTCTAAAGATGTTTGTCCGCGTGGCTGTAAATTAAAATATTTCCCAACACTTCCAATATCGTTCAATTTTCCTTCTTAAATAAAATTACGTCCTTTACTTCTTAGGACTTTCTTATTTTAGACTTTATGATTTTTTTTTTTTTCAAGTAACTCCAAAAGATTCTTAAAAACTAATAAACCCACACAAATAAATAATTGGGTATATGACACAAAAGCTCAATTTATATGTATATGTGCTCAATATTATTTCACGATCAACACCATCAACATTTTTGCTTATTTTTTCTTTTAAAAAAAATTTTTTTTTATGCTCTCTATGACGTAAAGAAGAAACACTTTCTCGACCAACTAACTGTTACACCAACAAAAAAAAAACTCCTGGAATCACTAGGTAGATATCCGTTAAGTATGTACGAATCGTGTGAAGATGTCTTCCGTCGTTTTGTTTTTTTTTTTTTTCCCCCAGCCCTTACGCACCAACTATAGGTTATTTAATTTAACTATCTGACAAGACAGAAACTATTCCAGGGCTTTAAAAAAAACATAATTATTAATCCCAGTACAAAGTTATACAATTTTTTTGTTGTTAAAGGCTGGAAGACACGATTGTTCACCAAGTTGGAATAACAGCTACAGACCAGGCGACGTGGTTTTCTTTCCAAAAAAAATCCTATCCCTTGATTTGGTAAATTTCTATTTTTTTTAAAGGATAGCGTATTTCTAATAAAAATAAAATTTAAAAAAAAACTATCAATATCAACGTATTGTTATGAAGAACACATTTGAATAGCCAACACTATCACTCACAGAATCGAACAAAAAAACTTACCACGTTTAATTTTTCTCGAGTAGTTAATTAAAAAAAAAGTTTTTAGTCGCTTAATCCACAAACTATAATATGGCTATATCCCTCTCCGGGTATCCTACACGCTGTACTGGATATATGAACGTTCCAGCAAGAAAAATCACAATTGACTAAATTTCGTATACCTAATTGTTATCAACAAAATTTGGTTCCCCACCTACATACCAATACAGAAATAAATACATGATCTGGACCAATAGAATTTCAATGGAGTATCGTACCATCAAGGCAATATAGTACCACCTCACCATTCTTTTAATTGTAAACCGTACTTTTTCGTTATATAATTAGTCATAGTAGTACATAACAATTCACAACAACAATAAAAAAAAATTAATTTTTAGGGTCATTGACCGATTGTAGGAAACAAAACGTATACAAAATTTCGCCGTTTCTCATTAATAAAATGATTACGCTGCTCATTAATGATGTCATTTATACAGACGTAACATCTTCAAATAATTAATTATTTTTAACGGATGTAACGGATGTTAGCTTTCATACATTTATTTCAGTGGATGTGAATGATGCGTGACACCTAATGCGAAAAGTATGCCCATAAATTAAATTTCCTAGTATACGTGTACACATTTTCTAAATATTCTGATAATAATATTCAATAATAGTTATTTCGCACACAGTTCAATGAATTTGAAACATTGTTAACGTTTCTTCTTATATATAAATATCCAATCGGAATCGGTAGAAATTCAAACTGAATACGATAAAACTGTTTCCCCCAAGTATATAGGTACTCACGTGTTGTTTTCCTAACGGCCGATTTAAATAAAAATGATTTTACTGAATTTCTTAATCACACAAAAAATAAATGAATAAACGATAAAGATTTTTTAAACGAATTTTTAATTGATTTAATATCTTACATAATGTTGTTGGACACCCAAACAGCAATTTTTTAGAAAAGTCTTTCATTTTGTATAACATTGAACATCTTCCATATAACCTACGATAGGAACTTCATCGCTGTACTGATACGCTTTCGTCACCTTCATGAAAACTTAAGTCTTTATTTGTGCGAGAAGTTATGTATTTAGGCAACTGAATTTGAATGCTGGTTACTTGTACCGAAAAAACGCGATATAAACACGTGACATTTTGTATATGAACTTACATTTAAAGACGTGCTGTCTACAGATCTGTGGCTTCGTGGCACTCTGATTCGACCATTCATTAATACTTCAAAAAATGGAGAAAACTTTCCAACACAGAATTTTACTGTTTAAATAATTGCAATTCTTCGAATGAACCGATTGCCTTCGACCCATCTGCCAAACAAATTAATAATAAAATAAACAAAACAACTCAATAACCAATAACGTCACTAACAACACATATATCATGTAAAATTTAACGACCAACCACAACTGCTTGCACATATGTATATTATCACAATTTAGATGGATGCGCTCCAAGTCTACTCCAATTTATTCATCACTTTAGTTTTGTATACTAATCGCAACTGATTACTAGTTGTTGAAACGTTGGGTGCCCTAATTTTCATAAAAAAACATTCAGCGATTCAAGCAGAGTGTTATTAATTTAAATTTCAGTTGTTTTATTATTAATTTAAAAATCTTGAATGTGTCTTTAACTTCATTAGATACATTCAAGATTTAAAAATTCTGCTGAAATGTTATACTAAAATTGTGGGACCACCGGTTGAGAAATACTTATTTACATTACACACAGTTATTGAAACTCTTAAAATTTTTAGAACCCTCTAATTTCTTATATGATTACATTCATTAATTTCGAAAAATTATTGATGATATTTTAGTTTTTGCAAATTTTTAAAAATTAAAAAATTTTAAATTTCAATATTTAACGAAATTGGAAAATAATTAAAATTTTGATTAGTAGCTGAGTCTACTTCAAGCCGTATGATTTGTACAAAAATCCTAAAATTTATGTATTGTTTAAATCATTTGGACATTTTATAATACATAAAATTCTAAAAAAAAAAAAAAAAATATTTCAAAAGTTTAAATATCTAATCTCTAGTTAAAATGTGGGTAACTGCAGCAGGGAAACTTTCGAATTTAAGCTTGATATTTCTCATACCTGTAGAACCGAATTTGTGCTAATTAGTGCTCATTGGAAAAAATTAGTACTAGCCCAGGAGCCGAGAAAATGGAAAAATAATTTTCATTTTCCGCCTGAAAGGCGGTAAAAAATTACAAAAACAAAATCTGATCTTCAGCGGAAACCAGACAAGATTAACGAATTAATTTAATATTTTTAGTTGGTAAGTACATTGAAGAAATTTGTGCTTATCACAAAAATATAAATTTCGAATATTTTCATAAATATTAAACTAAGGAAATATGAAATTTTATAACACAGTTTGAATCATCTAATGCTGCGTTTTTTTATTTAAATTCGTAGATCGAGCAGATTTTGAAATCTGAAATCAGATCGATCTAATAGATCTGAAATAAGAAACGGGCTTCAGATTTGGCAGATCAATGAAATTATCAATCGTCAGAGTAAAAAAAGCGAGCAGATAAACATTTAATAATTGTGCACATTAACATTAAATGATTATTTAAATCGTTGAGTAATTCGGGCAATTGATGCATGCTTCTTTAAAATATTGGCACCAAAGCAATACCGTTCATTCTGTTGTGTTGCTAGGTATTTTTAATGACTGTAAACGGTTTATAAATGGCTGCGTAGGTGAAGTAGGGTTAGCACATGATGAATCTGTGACTAAACAAATTGGACAAGGGTCCCATCTTATGGGTGCAGTGCATATCCATTGATGGAATTTTTGCTAACACCTTTGAAAAATACTGGGTATTTAATCGATAGCCAAACAAATAATAACCGATGTTTAGCGAAAAGTGGAGTACGCATTGAGAACGGATTCGGAATTATGAAGTCTCGGTTTATGTGTTTAAAGTTGATCGATAATCAAAGAATGGACTTTATAGTCATAATTATCATGTCGTGTTGCATTCTGCATAATGTGACGATTAAGTTTAATGATGATATTGATATAGAAAGTGTTGATTTGGAAGAAGAAAACTCAACACCTCGAAATGAGCTAACCGGATCGTCGGGTTCAAATAAAGGGCAAATAATTTGCAACTCTTTATACGTAAACGAAAAAATAAAACTATTGAAATCCCTTTTAAATAATTCAGTAATATTTATTAATAAAAAAAGCAACACACCTCCGATCTTACACCGCCGAAGTTAGCTTACTAAAATCAATCTAAAAAATCGGAATAATATCAATCTGAGAAATCGATCTAACTAATCTAAAAAAAATAAGAAACAGCAATAAAATTGATTAGATCGATATGAGCGAAAATAAGAAACAGTTTTTTTAGTATTCAGATCGATCAGACCGATTAGATCGGAAATAAGAAACACAGCATAAGACACCTTGCATGTTCATTAAATTACGATTAATGGCTGCAGGCAAACT
The DNA here is from genome assembly GCA_963556165.1 of Tipula helvola. Classification (NCBI taxonomy): domain Eukaryota; kingdom Metazoa; phylum Arthropoda; class Insecta; order Diptera; family Tipulidae; genus Tipula; species Tipula helvola. The sequence goes on from CAUVYM010000727.1 coordinate 24,653, forward strand.
TTTAATAATTTAAAGTTTGAAACTTCTCATACCGTTAGGATCCAATTTGTGCTAATTAGTGCTCACTGGAAAAAATCAGTGCTAGTCCAGGAGCCGAGAAAATGGAAAAAAGTATTTACATATTCCGCCTGAAAGACAGTAAAAAAACAAAAACAAACCCACTTTCAGCGGAAACCACAAAAGGTTAACCGATTCAGCCTTAATTTTTTGAACAAGCAAGGTGTCTTGGATGATTCAAATTGTAGTGATACATTTTCATATTTCCTTATGAAAATATTCGAAATTTATATTTTTGTTTTAAACACAAATTTCTTCAATGTGTGTAAAACATTTTATTATTGTTCAATTTGGAAATTATTGAACTCAAAATGTGTCTTGGATATTCCGAATAGTAACGTTTAGGGGTATTAATTGATTTTTATTTTCCACAATTTAATGAATGAAAATTGTCAAAATTTATATTTTTGTGATAAGCACAAATTTCTTCAATGTACTTACCAACTAAAAATATTAAGTTAATTCGTTAATGTTGTCTGGTTTCCGCTGAATATCAGGTTTTGTTTTTGTATTTTAATATCGTCTTTCAGGCGGAATATGAAAGTTCTTTTTCCATTTTCTCGGCTCCTGGACTAGCACTAATTTTTCCAATGAGCACTAATTAGCACAAATTCGGTTCTAACGGTATGAGAAGTTTCAAGCTTAAATTCGAAAGTTTCTCTGCTGCAGTTACCTAAATCTAATTAAATAATAATTTTGTGGCAATATGACATTTAAAAATAACTCTTAAATTCGCATTTTTCAGGAAAATGTTTTTAAAATTTAGAATCGTTCAAAATCGTATGAGTTTTTTGAATGCTTGCCTTTTTAAATAATTATTACGGTTGTCTGTAGTTGCTGGATTATTACAAAAAATTGATATAATTTGAATTCGAATATAGAGATTTTGAATTTGAAACGATAGGTAAAAGGTATCACTCGAGTTATTCCCTTAGCTCAATATTTAGCTCGATGAAATTCGGCAGTTAAATATTTAGCTCTCCAGTTAAAATGTTCATGTAAAAAAGTATAAAAGAAGAAAGGGAGGAAATATTATTTAACTAGAGATTACCTCTTTTTTTTGTGAAACCAGGCATAAGTACTTTAAATTGGGTTAAACACTTGAAATTCATGAAACTCTTTTTAAATTTATTTTAAATTGACGATTTTGTTAAAATTCTGCACAAGGCAAGTAAATGCATTAACCAAGGTTCTTTGACAAATTGCCTAACGTGAAATGGGAACGTGATGCACAATAACTTTGACATACTGATAGATAACTTTACGTTTATGTTAAATTTTACGCACAATCAATAACGATAAGAAAATTATTGATCAGTATTTAGGGATAATTCAATCAGATTCTGTTGTATAAAGCCCCAACCAATATTAAGCTTTTAAATTTCTTTCGCATTTATTAGTATTCTTAAAAAGTTTCTCTTTTATGTCAAGCATAGCCTAACTGAAAACTTCTTTCTTTGATGAAAAAATCCTTCGTTAAAATATACTTTTTCAATTAATTTTACCGGATTTGGAGCAGTTAGAGAAATATTGTAATTAATGAATAATAATCGGAATGATGTTGGTGGTAAATGAATATAACTAGGAGATCTAGAAATATCTTGAATCTGTGTATAAGATAGGTCTACCACAACCACAATCACTGCACTTTTTGATTTATGAAATCGACCAAAAAATCTGTCACATGAGTACCGGAACGTGCGCTTGCGCTTGGCAAAATACTTGATTACGTGGTTCCATCTTAACAAGAGAATTTAATTTTTTAAAACTTTTAGAGAGGGCCAATGCTGGTTATTTCGGTTAGTTGCTATATACAAAAACGAAGTTTCCAGCCTCATTTCAATTTGCCTAATAGCGGTGGTGGCCTTTGGCTTAAATGTTGACCCTTGCGGCACATTTATTTCATTTTTTTTTAGGCCCTTTTAACTTATTCGCATAACTTTCTCTTTATTAATTTAGGTGCTTTGGAACACTCTCATACTGAAACAGCCCATACATCACTTCAATTGCACAACAATTTTCTTGATATGGAATTGTCTTTTATTCAAGTTTCTCGAATTTTCCCGTTATTATTACGTTTTATTACCTACTTACAGGTAAATTGGAATTTTCAAGATTTTATTTGTTTCCGAGGTTTGTTTGGCACTCACTGTGTGTTATGAATTTTGATATTATTCGAGGTTTTCTAGATGTTTCATGTTTTTCGATTTTATTCGAGTTTAGTTTGGATTGCCTTATATAAACGCTGGCATTGAGTCATGAAGGTTCTTAAAATTCGAGATTTTGACATTTTTGAAATAATCTATTTATCTTGGTTGTATAATATTCGATTTTTTATTTTATTTTATTGGAATAGGGTTTATTATAGAACTTTAGGATTATTCGAGCTTTTCAAACTAGGCTATATGCTAGGTTCTAGCTCATAATTCGGTATTTTCGATATTTACTGGGATTTTTCGAAGTATTTAAGTTTGTTATTCGAAATTTTAGAGACTTCGATATTATTCGCGCTCAGTTATAATGCACATGAAAGATTCCCGAAATTCAATTTTTTTTTTTTTTTTTTGTGAATATCGAGATTATTCTAGAATTTTAAGATTATACGAGCTTTTCGATATAATTCATGTGTTGTATCTTGCTATAGAGTTAATGATTTATCGAGAATTTTTTTTAAGCTTTCCAAGATTTTCTTAGCTTTAAAATAGAAACATGTGTTCAATCCATAATGTGAATTTAAACAAAGTTTGGTTACTTGGTTTCGAGATTAGGTACTCGAAAATGTTGTTGAAGAATTTTGGGAATTGTCCTAGATTATTTCATATTTTTCAATAATACTGAAAATTGTTAAAATATAATTTATTAGTGTTGTCCTATATAAACATCAGGGTAATATAACTTAGCAATTCAGTCGCAATAGCCTGATAATATGACTGAAAAATGATTTATTTTGCGCAATCCACACAAATTGAAACTGATTTGTAGAATTCTTAGCAATTCTTCCTCTTCGTAAAATATTTATCAATCTGTAAAATACCAGAATGATGTCTGATTTAGTGTTGAGTTAATGCTCAAAATTAAGTTGCATTTTGACCTGTAACATAATCATTTCACAATATTCTTATTTATTTTTAGATAATGTACTTTATGTTCATACATGGATAAATAATAGTCTCTCATTGTTTTCACTTGTGCCATATTGTTTTAACATTTGATGTTTGATATTGTTTTAACATCTTGATCTTAAAAATATTTAGTTTAGAATTCATTTAGCTTTCTTTGAAACTGTGGCAAACTTTTAAAACTATACGCATCAGGTATCAAATTGATCGATTATAAACTAAAATAAATTATTTAAATAATTACGCATCTCCAATTAAAATTGCTTTTGAGGATACCTATAATTTTGTGGTTATTTGACTCTACTTGCTTTTGTTATTAGTCGTTTTATTTTGCAAGAATATTACTCCTATGAAGTTGCATCCGGTAACATCTCGAAACCTTTCTACAATTCATGTATAGATTTATTCACCATCGTATATATTTCACTAAAATGTAATCTAAGTCTTTGACTAAATTAATTGCTTTGATGCAAACTTCAAATAACACATTAAATTTCTTGTACAGCGTACTTGAGTGATTATTCTTAAACAGAAATGTTTTGGATTACTAACATGGAAGGCAGAACTCCTGGTTTAAAATGATAAAGAAGAATAGAAAACTATTTGTAAATTTGTTTATTACTCGTACCTTACATTGTGTTAAGTACACAAAGTGAAAGTTCTAGTGAAAGTTGGAATTAATTAAAATATTTACATTATCAGTCTAACGAAAACATTACATGAAATATTTACATAAAAGTAAAAGATCAACTACCAGCAAGATTTTGGACATAATATAAGTTTAAATTTGTCGTTCTGTTTTCAAAATGGATATTAAAAGTTTATATTCACAGTTTGCACGTTACAACTAAAATTAAAGAAAACAGATGTTTCGTGGTTTGTTTACAAGGAATATGTCTATCGGATTTTTTGCAAGAAATGACCGAAACCTTTCAAATTAACAATGACCTCCTTTTATTTTAATAGTTCATGCTTATCAGGTTTTCGATACAATTGTTGTGCCATGTATGTGACTTGCTTCATTTTATCTGAGTGTGATCGATAGATTGAATTTTATTTAACTTTCTTTTGATCACATTTTTTGATTATCACTTAACCAAAAAGTACATAAAATATTATTTATTCAAGCACGACCGTTACAGATACAATTTTCTGAATTTGTTTAAGCCTAAATGTTTAATTTCATAAATCATTTACAGAATTTTTTTCTTAATTTAATCAAAAGTAAATCGTATACTGTGGTCTCTAATTTGTACATCAAATATTATCATTTCAATCGTTAGCATGATTATTCTAATGACTTACTAATTAGAACTAATACAAAAATAAAATTAAATTTAAACTTATACGTGCTCCATTCAACCGAATATTATTTTTACCATATATAATACACCTCAATTAGTAGATTATGAAATTAAAATAGACACATTCAGTGACACAGAAAATTATCATTTGATTTTCCTGCTTTTCCGCACATTACTATACATTTCAATTAAACATTTGAAATATAATCAAGTCATAAATTTATGTTTTGAATAGAGTTACTAACGAATTGAATTGTTTCCGATTAACGTGTTATCATCATCAACATTATTGCCATCAACAACATTTCTTTTTGTATGTTTGTATGTATGTGGTATTAGAGATATTGGTCACGTATTTTCATTTCTATATATTCAATATTTTTATTTTTTTACTGAATTTTCATTTTTCCGATTTCCTTTCTCTATATACATACTATATAAAGTATTTTATTCGAAAATTGTATTGAAATCTATGTATGTTTGTACTACACGTTACATAAATATAAAATTTTTTTTTGGTAAACACATACATAATATACAAACAGTGTCGAAAAGTAATATCCGATCATAATTCTTATAATTTATGGTGTTTATGGCCCGTAGTTGAAATCACACATTTTCCGATCAGCCTATAGTATGTACATAATCCCAAAACATAATAGAAAATTGGTGTTAAAATATTTTTGTGATAAGATTGCGTAATACAAAAAAAACAAAAAAAAGGAAAACAATAATATAATAAAAAATAAAATTCGTTTTTAGGAAAATTGTGAAAATTTTTACAGAGTATGTTGTTCCAAAATTTACGATTATTTTATTATTACTCGCATTATATTCCGACATGGTTGCTTTTATTTATACATACAGTACGATGTTTCTTTATGTCGGAAAAGAATCTAAAATAAATTGATTCATTTAGTAAAATGAAAATTTAATTTGCTTTGTTATGGTGTTGAGTAATTTTTATTTTTTTATTACTGGAAAATACAATTTTCGTTAAATTAAATTTTTTAATATACATACGGGAATTACACAATTATGAACAATAAAAAATAAAAAATTAAAAATCGAAACACGTTTACTAATTAAATTCGTAATATTTGGCATTATTCTATATTAAATACCAGCATAACATTCAAATTAAAATATAAAAAAATCCTGCGGTTATCCGAAACAAAAAAAATTGTCATAATCAAACGAAATGACAAACAACAACAAACAAACAAATATTTTAATTTAGTCTATCTACAATATTAAACCATCCATTTAGTAATTAATTTATATAAATTTTTTATAAACTACACAACATCTGTTGTAGATTTAAGAAGATGTTCTCCCCGATTTTTTTTTTTTTTTGGTTACTCTATAATTTTGGATAATAATTTTTCATTTTTTTTTTGTTAAAACAAAAAAAACGATAGAATTTAATTAATTCATTAAAAAAACGCATAAATTAAAAACAACGCAACAGAGCCACATTACAATGAAAACAAAAAATAATAAATTTGCTGCACATCTAATTAAATCAATTAATTAGTATCGCGTTTTATATTTTTTTTTAATTATCGTAATATTTTATATAACATAAATTAATATAGAATATATTTAGTAATAATATTAATTAAATTGTAAGGTTTAAAATAATAAATATTTGATTGGTAAAGTCTGGTTGGTTATTTAATAATTTTTTTGCATTTTAAAATCGCTTGACTGGACTCAGAATTGCGTGACGAAAAACGGCAAAAGTTGATGGTATGAGTATAAGTGCGGTTGAATGAATCCCATAAAAAGTGTGCAATTATTATTAATCAGATGAGGGTTATAAATATTGATGGGTGTATTCACCTTTTATCGTTGCGGTACCCAAAAATATATTTGTATACCTTATGTCGCCATATGGGCATTCACAATAAAAATGTTATTGACCAAACATACTCTTAAGCTAAATGTGTACCAAAAAAAAAAAAAAATGTGAGAAATGAACTCTTATAATTATTAGTTCTGGTAAAACTTAATCGAATACTGACTAAACAGTTAAGTTTATACAACAAGGTTGATTAAAAGTTGATTAGAAGAAGCTGTGAAAGGTTAATACAATCATTTAAAATTTAAATTTATTATTGTTGAACCGGACTGATATTGGGGCTTTATTTTTGCCTTTTATCTGAGTGATCAAATTGTTATTGCTAGATAGAGTAGATTTCTTCCCTCACAAAGTACTAAAAGGAATGAGATTTTAGTAGTCACAAATTTGTAAAATTTTAAAAACCTTATTAATTTCAATGTTACTTTGTGGAAGGTGTTCGGATAAATGAAAGATTTTATTGGTCAACATCTGTAAAATTGACAGAAAATACGCATTTTATTTTCTAGCCTTTAATTATTTTCATAATGCGTGTAAAAGTAGAATAAAAATATTTCTTTATACGTACGTAACATTAATGTTGTAAATTACATACCTGTATGGGAAAAACGCTTACATGTATGTTGCATTTTATCATGTTTAATAGCAATTGATACAATTTTTGTGCAATTTTATATGAAGTTTTGTACTCTCGCAACAAACCGTTAATTTTAAAGGTGTCAATATTATTTTACTAGCATATTCACATATTCTCATGTAGGCAACAAAAATGCTTGTAGAGTTTGGCTGCGCCCCAAACGTTTTCGATTTTTTTTTTGTAATTGTTTGGATCATTATGAGATTCTGGTATTAAAAAGATTTTACAAAAAAGAAGCTATACTGCACGGATAACTTTTGACAATTCGTAAGAGTATACAACATTTTATTTTTATTGTTCCCAATATTTGGAATCCGATGGAACTAATCCATAATAAGTGATCGTTTATTAATAGATAAACTTGCTAATTAAACAATCTGATTTATACCTGTTTAAATGATTTATGCAGTGGGTTGTGAACTATTAGGGACACATCGAATTCTGTTCCGTATGTAAAAATCTGGTTCTTGTTGTTTTAAATATTAGATGCTCAATACTGAACAAAAAAAAAACACAAATCACCTCAATATTGCCCTTCGTTTTTTACAAAATTAAAATTTGACTAAAAAAAATTGGCTAAAAATTGGTTTCTATTTTAAATAAGTTTTTAAAGGGTTTTAGTTTTGAAGATTTGCGATTTGAGATTGTTCGTATAATCATAGAAGTTTTGCAAAATTTTGAAACTATTCAAGATTAGATTGGTTATTCGGAATTATCAAAGAGATGAGGTTTTCGAGATGTATCGAATATTAAAAATTATTCGATTGCTTTGTATTACTTGAAAATTTTCTGAATTTTTAATATAAATTGAAATTATTTGAGGTATAACAGAAACCCAGGCAATTCAACATTCTTGATGATTCTTTAAGTAAGTAAAGTAAAGTAAATTCTTCGCAATAAAGTAGATATTTTACAAAATGCACAAAATTGGTCTATTCTACTTGAACTCACAAGACTAAATGAATAAAAACTACAATAAGAAAAGCAACAATAGGAGAACAGATAATGAAGGAATTTCCCATCAACGAAATATTTGTGATTTATTAAATAGAACATTAGATATTTACAAAAATATGTCTTGGGGGCTCACCACTAGTCCATCGCTCAAGACTGAGTCGTTTCCTAAGCTGATAAAGTTGGGAGTAAAAAACTAATTGACGTGATATCGCAAGTTCTATTTAACCGATTTATTTCTAATTTTGTACCAACCTTCAATATATAACTGTCTATCGCCCCTACTAGAATTGTCTCAAAATTATGTTTTTTACTATTTTTAAAATCGCCATTTTGCCAAATTCGCCAATTTGCGAATATTTTTTTCCCGTTTACTCTCTAGTTGGGGCTATAACGGCATTCTTACTAATTACAAATCCTTTTTTAAATTTTGTTTCAGATGACCAGAGGGGTTGCCATCGTGTCAACCATCACACCTCCTTTTTTGACCCCCATATTTGCCACCTTGTACTTATTTAGGTTTAATTTTTTTTTTTTTTTTTTTTTTTTTTTTTTTTTCAAAATGTTTGCTATATATTCTCAAAGTATCAATAACTATTTTGAAAAAAGAGAATAGTAAAAATATTTTAAACACCCAAACTGAATGCCTCTAAACCAGAATAACCTATTACTTAACTAAAGCTTGGAAAAGCTTAGGAACCACGGATAGGATCGAAATTCCGTATCATGTATCCTACTAAATAACGGTCTAACAAATGACAACATACAAACCTCAGAAAAGAAAGCAATAGATAGATTGAATTCAAACAAATGAAGCAAGGGCTAACATATACATAGAATAGACGCATTTGGCCAAAATAAATTATGCAATATCGTCGGGACCTGCACATTAGTTTTTAATCATGCTAAACCATTAAGTACTTGTAATTATTACTTGTATCGCCATCATTGAATGAGCCGGGAAAAAATTTGCGAAGGTGTCACAAATTTCTTGAGAATCGGACACATACGTATTATTGCCTTGTGATTTGTTTTCGTATTTATGAATGAAAACAAAATTTATAAACCCCTTCTAGACATTAACTGTAATACCACACGGAATCTACACATAAACCAAGAATAGACAAAACCCGCTACATCCGATTTTACCAACAAGTGACTGCACCGACACTGTCGGCCTTTTCGATCAATTTGAACCAAAACAAAAGAGTTGTGGCTTTGACCTTTTATACCGCTTACTTTCTCCATTCCTTTCAGGAAAACAACAGATTGTTCTTTTGGAAAATGAACTGCGAAATGTATGATATTATGTGATTGACGGTGCATTAGATATCATCATGCCGAATTTCAATACTACCCACGAAATGGCAATGGTTTTGGTACCAACATTATAGGTTTGTCTGCGGCGTCTCTGATAACTAGAATATCCGTTTAATTTGTTAGCGTTCCCTCTTCGAAATTCGTTAGGGATTCATTTTTACTTTTTGTATTTTCCTTGCAAGATGAATTAGAATTCTGAGGGCCACGTGGACCGTATTGGGAATTTTAGCCCAAACAACTTTATCAATATCCTCTTGCGTTCGGATATGGAGTACACCATCACTCGAATTTTACCCAGAATTTTTTTTCTTTAAGATCCTTCCGATCGGTTTAGTGCATACATTCATTTAGGTTTTCAGTGACCATATTTAAAATTGCAGATCATTGTTACAAAATAATCTAGTTTTCTAAGCTTTTTTTAAAAGTCATAGCATCTTGATAACGCTGTTGCATATTCCGTGGGCTTCCTTGGGAAGAATATAAAAATGTAACTAAAATTCCAAGTTTGGTTCCGACATTTCCATCTTTTTGCAGCAAAAGTTCATCAGCTAGAATTAGCTGATTTGCCAATGCTCAAATTAAGTGATGCAAGGTTCTGCTTAACGTTCGATGAATGGAATTCATTTAAAGTCGACGTTAAATGAATATTAATGTTCGTAATGGTCCAAAAATTTGAAATCTCGACCTATCCCCGACCCCTGTTCAAAGTTCGCTACCGGCAGAAAAATGTATTGAGCATGTTAAGAACAAATTAAAAGAGTTTGACCTTTTGATTAATTATATCGTTGCAATTAATACGGATGGTACATCAGTGATGGCCAAAATTGGAAAGTTGATCGGTGTGGTGAACTACGCTTTTTCTGGTACACGGTATTCAACTCGCTGTAATCAAGGTTATCTACCAAAAAATAAATCTTCAATATGAATTTACAGAACAGCTGGAGGCTACTGAAGTCGACAAAGCCACGTGGCGGATTTTGAATTATTCAGCTCAGCTGGTTCTAATGATAAGGATGGCACTGACGGTGATGGGTTAGAAATTATTGAAAATACCGAAAATGAAAATAATTTGAGCACAAATATCGTCTTACACTCAAAAATTTACCCGTTGGTATAGATTAAACTCGCAACGTGGTTAATCTTTTTCTCGAGCGCCACCAAAAACTGACTGTGTACTACAAAATTAGAATAAGAACAGTTTAATAAATAAATCCAATTGATATTGAACTCCAAAACAAGATGGACTACTTTGTTCCATATGCTCAAAAGGTTTCAATTAGTCAAATATTGCGGTCGAAAAATCTTTATTGATATTAAACATGTCATTAATTTTAAAGATGAAGAATTCGAATTATTGTTGTCTCATTTCATCTGAACTGGTACGCTTAAAAGATCTGTTACTTTGATTACTTTGTCCTGCGTTAAGGTTGGTGTAAACTGCCATTCTTTCATCCATATCAGCTGGAATAAACTTGGACCAGTAGCTAAAATGAGTTTTACTCGTGATATCAAATTCCGTGTCGAAAGTTGAGTGGTGCTCTATGGGTTCTTGAAAGTCGAATTTACAGGTGCTATAGTCAAACGTCTGTCTTACCCTGTTAAAATTGGCCGAAAGTTTCCAGCCGAAAGTAAAGAGTCGATAATGCAGATTACCGTATTAATATTCTCGCCGAAAATAAAAAAATTTGTGGCTATCAGCCGAAAGAAAACAGGATACATGGTTTGTAATAATAAATTTTGTAAATAGTCTTACGTGGAAAACTTTGTTTAAACTAATCGCGGAAAACATTGAAAAATCAGAAGAATTCATAAAATTTGAATCAAATCAACCTCTATAGAGTGTGTTTATCTGAATTGAATCGTTTTTATTGGATTTGTTAATAGCCATCGCAGGAAAAAAATTCAGTTCCAGGTTCCCGTGAGAAATCTCGGAAAATTCGATTTTCCAAAAATCATTAGAAAATTTGTATAAAATCAACCTTTATACAAATTTTCTAATGATTTTTGGAAAATCGAATTTTCAGAAATTTCTCATGGGAAACTTGAACTGAATTTTTGCCTGAAGTCACATCAATAAAATACATCTCCAGACATAACACTCTAGAGGCTGTTGTTATTCCAATTAAATTTTTTTTTTTTGGGTTTCTCGAGTTTTCCACAATTTTTCACGAGGAACTGCAGCCAGGTTTTACCATATAGGAATATTAACAAAGGTATTCAATGATAATCATGCATCCTTACATTTCTTAATAGTTTTTGGGCTAAACACTACCGATCGATATCGACTGCACTTTTTAATTTCGGCTGGGATAACACATTCTGCATTACCGATTTTTTTTACTATATGTTAGGATGGTGTAATCTGCAATATCGTTTTTATTCCCGGTTGGAGTGTTGCAATCTGCATTATCAACTTTTCACTTTCGGTTACCAACTTTCGGCTAACTGCCATATTCCATATTTTCTTTCTCTGTGATATTCTATTTCGAATATTCATCAACAAATTCAATAACAACATTTTCGTCGAGAATAGGTGGTTGATACTGCAATTCTTGCTGCCAAAGTTGCTTTGTTTGGTAACTTTTATATTAAGTATTTGGGGAGGCGTATAATTGCCTGGTTCATTAACTTCAATTTCTTAATCTGATAATTCCAATTCAGAATCACTAGCGTTTAATAATTCCTCGATCTCACCATAGGTTAATGGTCTCTGATTTCTAGACGACATAATCTACGACATAATCTACCGGACTGCAGCCAGGTTTTGCCATATAAGAATATTAACAAAGGTATTCAATGATAATCATGCATCCTTACATTTCTTAGTAATTTTTAGGCTAAACACTACCGATCGATATCGACTGCACTTGTTAATTTCGGCTGGGAAACACAATCTGCATTACCGATTTTCTTAACTTTCGGATAGGATCGCGCAATCTGCATTATTGTTGTTGCCCCGGTTGGAGTAATACAATCTGCATTATCGACTTTCCACTTTCGCCTACCTTTATTCCGTTGGTGTAGGCCAACCTGCATTATCGACTTTTCACTTCCGGTTTGCAAATTCCGGCTAACTTCTATATTCCATATTTTCTTTCTCTGTGACATTCTATTTCGAATATTCATCAACAAATTCAATAACAACATTTTCGTCGAGAATAGCTGGTTGATACTAGAATTCTTCGTTTTCGTAGCACGCAGGGACGTCATCGTTCATTACTTTATTAAATAAAGTTGCTTTCTTTGGTCACTTTTGTATTAAGTATTTGGGGAGGCGTATAATTGTCTTCTTCATTAACTTCAATTTCTTGATCTGATAATTCCAATTGAGAATCACTAGCGTTTAATATTTCCTCGATCTCAGCATAGGTTAATGGTCTCTGATTTCTAGACGACATAATCTACCGAAATAATGTATAACAAATATGCACATAATTAAGTCCATGTACACAATTGTGGAAATATCACTTATCCATATGTCCGCAATTATGTATATGGAGTTTTTAGGCTAAATTTATAAAATGTTACATACATATTTCACTATATTTTTTAATACACTATAAAAACTTATTTCATCAAAAAACATCTACACAACAAAATATATCGTTAGTTTGACCTAAACAAATTGAAATTCGCCAGTACATACCGCTGTTGATTTTCTGAAATCTACTGTGCACCAATTTTTGAATTTCACTTTATAGTATTTTAATACCGCACTAGCAATTTATTAATTAAATGTGTATACACACAAAACTATTAAATTACGACCATCGTATATAAAAAATGAAATGAAGAATGAAATAGTGATAACAAAAAACATTTTAACAATACATCGATATTTCAACTGAACGCATGACATAAAGTTACACATTCTGATTTATAATTTAGCAATTGATGATTTATTTTTATAAAGTACAACCAAGTAACTCCTAAGTTTTTATATATGAAAATTCGAAACTTAATAGGTTTAGTTAATGGTATACTATCGTGTACCACCTTTTATTTTGTATAATCCTAAGATAAATTAAATTTAAGAACTAGAAATTTGGCCCGCGGCCAATTCGTCAAAACACATTTTTCTCATACACAAAACAGTGCTGAGGCATGGTCATCTGCGGTGCATTTTTCATTAAATTGAAATAAATTTATTTTGGAAATTAATACGAAATATAGTTTCTAAATTTTAATATAAATTTGACGTTTTAGCTAGTGCTGCTTACTACATAAGTTGATTATCAAAGGTAAACATTTTAGATCTGAGCTTCTAACTTACTTCATGGAACTTGTATGTTGTAATATAGATATTTCCCGAAAGGATCCAGAATTTAACACTTCAATAATAAATTAGACCATTAAGTAACCATATTAATAAATCTTTTAAAACTTTGGTTACAAACAAATTCCTTCTAGCTAGGAATTGTGTAGAGGACACTTGTAGTAGGTAATCCTGAAAGTAACTTAATCCGCGTTACATGTTTCTACTATTCTCTGTAAATCTGATTTTAATCTTGGTGCTATCTAAATAAATACTCCCAAATCTAATTGTGACAGCAGAATTTTCAATCAATTTCAGCGTGCCAAAATTCATTTACTATGTAAAGTAGTATAAAACAAATTAAATCCTCCATAACCGATCTGACATTAAATTCACGCAACATTACCATGAAAATTGAATTTTATCGATAAAAAGCAGACAAAAATATTTTGAAACGGGGTGAAGTATTCAATTTTTAAACCCATTCAAATACTTAAGTAAATAGGCAAAATTAAATAACAAAATCGAAATAATTTTTAATTTATGATTTAAAAAAAAAAAAAAAACTTAAATCTTTATTTACATTTAATTTTCTAGAGATGAACATCTATCCAACTTATATTACCAAATCACATCGTACAAAGGGGAAACGAATGGATTATTCAATCCCAAATTTTCCTAAAAACATTAAATATTATTTTTTAATTTATCACAAAAAAAAAAGAAAAGTTTAAATCCTTCGGCATCCTGTCATTATATAAAATGTATAATCGTTATCGGGATTTGCGCGCACGTGTTACTGGCATGCGCCCAAGCCAATAATCAAACGAAAAATTATTTTTGATTGAAATAAGATATTTTTGTGCATCCAATTTCCTTTTGATATTAAACAATTTTTAGGTTTTTTGTATCCAACAATTTTTCCATTGTCTATTACAGACGACTATATATATTGAGAACAATAGGTATTTATGTACGAGATGACGTCTGACATATTTTTAATTTTTCAAACTATATAACATAAAGTAAATTCCAGTTGCAATGAGGTTGTTGAACTCAAGATGTAATATATAAAAATATTGCATGATTTTTTGCAGTATTCATAGACCATTACGTTGATGTGCACAGGAAATGAAAACCAGAAATAGTAAATTTTTATATACAGCTGAGGATAAATAGAATTTCAATTAGTCAACATTTTGAACAGAAACTGTGGCAATTAAAATTTTTAAAATTTTCTATTTTTATTTTTTTTTCCTATTTTCTGTGTCAGAGGGTGGATTTGATCCACCCTTCATCATCGATATATACAGTAGATATTTAGACAGGGATTCAAACAAACAACCAAAAAAAAAAAAAAATCTAATTATTTCTTCTTGGCATTTATTCAATATTCTCTATAGAATTAAACTGCACCCTCTAACTCAAAAATGTATGTCACACCCCAACAAATCTATTGTTGTACCCGTGTCGTTGTCTCGAAAAACCAAAAAAAGGGTGTTCTATACATATTTATTTACCTAAGGGCAAAAAAAGCATTTCTCCTATTTTCCATTATGTTTTTGTGTACATCAAAGTTAGATGACACGAGCCACAATAATATTAAAACGGATGTAAGTAATTTGTGCGCTCAAAACTATTTTTCAATGTCGATTTGATTACACAGTGAAATATTGAAATATTTGTAAAGGTGTTAATGTGATTAATAAATTTTTATTATTTTGTATGACGTAACCGCACATTATGTTGTCTTAATACATTAAATATTACATGTATTTGTTAATTTCAAAACGTTAGATGATTTCCGGTGCGATGCAAAATCAACATAACCTTGCACACATCAATTAATCGGTGTTTTTTGTATAATAAACCATTAACCCTTTGGTTAGGTTGCGGTTTATCCTTTGTACTTTTTTTTTTTGTTGCAATTCGCAATTAGTCAACATGATTCTTGCATATACATATTTCTTGTGTACGAGTGCGAGTTTATTGTTCTTAAATGCCTCAGTTCATTTCTATTATTACCTACTGTATGTATATACATTTATGTAGAGAAAATATGCAGACGTTTTTTTATACAACAAATATTATGCAAAATTAGTATTGCTATTTAGCAGCGATTTCTTTTGTCTGTGTACAGTTTTGCTTTTATAATAATTATCGTGCTGGAAACAAACCCAGACAAAAATAATATGTGGCAATGATTTATATTCTAAAATATTATGACAAGCAAAGTTCAAAGTCCCTTTATATCATAAACATAACCTTAAACTTCCAACAAAATATTTTAACCGAACACATGAAACATAATTTATAATTATGTTACATCAAACAAATTACAAAATTTAATTTAAATATATATCTTGCAACACCTCTAAGTCAATAAGATAATTAAAAAAATCATGACTGATGGCAATAAACTCTTTCATTTCCATTTTTTTTTTTTATTTCAGACAACATCTAATCTATTATACCTAGATATATCCCATGCATCTATACTCTTGTACCTATAATATTTTATAATCCATTTAAAAAAGGCAATCCTCGACACTCGAACACATATACCGTCTAAATATTAATCATATAAGATTAATGAAGTGTTAAAAGTCATAATCTATTTGAGAATAAATTTTTCAATATAAAATCCAATTCATCATAAACAAAATTATTTTCCGGATGCATTTGTTGGACCATTACATGTTCACTTTCTTTTTTATTTTGTTTGTTTTAATATTTTTACCGTCTTACAAGAAATTATCGGTTTCTTGCAGTTTAAAAATAGACTTGCCTCGAGACGACGACGATTCGGTAAATTAGAATTTATTTAAAATAATTTATCTAATTTTTTTTAGTTGGGTATATACAAAAATTGTGTTCTCTTAACAAGGTATCAAATAGATTAATGATGAATCTATATTTAGGGTACTAGCTAACACTAAACCATAAAAAGAATAGAATTTAAGTTTTTTTTTTTTTTTTTTTGAAAAATTCGAAAAGGAAAAATCTCTCCAAACATGACACGTAATCAGTCAAAATGGGAAAAAACTTTGAACATTATTCAGAATATGTGTTACTATTTGGGATTACATTTTTTTTTTGTTGTTGTTGTTAGTAGTGGTGGTGGTGAATGTGGCAATATACCACACCGAAAATTAGGCGCTAAGTGATTTGGAATGGGTTTGAGGTTTTAGTTAAATTTTTGATGTGTATAATTAATAATTGTTGTTTCTGCTTTTTGAATATTATGAGGAATTTGACGTTCAATCATCCGGTAAAATATTAGGTGCCGCATGGTCTTGAAAATTTTAAAAATTATAATTTTAAAATAGAAATATTTTTCATTCAATCATTTTTGTATTTTCTATCGCAGTATATGTATATGGTTCCTTTTCTTTGGTGGGTAACTTTTCAAAATCAAATATTTGACCTTGAAGGTTCAAGGTATTTTTATTTTTTGTACCTCGTTTGGTTGTTTGTAAAATGGAAGGCCTATAGCTCTGTTTTAAGAATTTGCAGAAGTAGTAGTTTCCACCTACTACAGTCTTAATACCTACTAGCGAAACAAAACTAGCTCTTTAAATTTATACATTCATTCCATAAGGAGTTCCTTTATAAACAATTAATTTTCACTCTTTTACTTGTGATTAATATTCGTACAAAAATCAAATTTCAATCCCAATACTCCGAATCAATTTTTTATTTTTTTTTATCTGTTCTTACTCTCTATTTTCTCACTTACACTGCAGAAATGAAACAAAACCTCAGGTCGTCCTTTTTTATGGGTACGACAACCAAACCAACAAAAGCCAATGTAGATGTAATATCTTCAAATAACAATAAATTGAAGAACAAATCAATTGTAGTTCATCAAAATATTGGAAGCCTTAGCCAAAATTTCAATTTATTTGTAGCTACTAGCTAACATCCCGAGTAACCAAAAATGGTGATCACAAAATTTTGACCAATTTGTCACAAAATGTAAGTTATTTTTTGTCACAAAAGAAGTTGACAATTTGGAACTTATTTATGCGGGTATTTTGTGACATAAAGCACACAGAAATGAAAGTTTTCCTTGAGTTTTTTGATTTGGTGAATTTATAATTCGCTAAGTCACTACGTTCTTGCCTCATACTTAATATATGAAGTTGGAATTGTATTTTTGTAGTTTGTGTTTGGTCGTAGCTACCTACTGAGTACCTGATGAGTAGACCGAACTTTTTGTTTGTGGGAGCTTATCTGTACGAAACCAAACTACCCCATAGAAAACTCATGGAAAGTTTTCATTTTTTTAGAGTCGATACATTTTCTATTGAGTCTCGGCTCCGGTTAAGTACGGGGGGATTTAGATATTTCTACATTTTTGGTAGATATTTTTTTTTAAATAAATAACAATAAAAAATATCAAATAAACTATACAATGGAATATTTTTTACAAAATTATTTAAGTAGGGTCATAAATCAAAAATTTTCTTACGCATAATTGCATCAATAAACCAACAAATATCCATAAAATTGTTGATAATTAGGTGATACTTTTATCATAAAAATCTGTCGAATTTGTGACTAAATTTTCAACAAATATTTTAAAAATATTCCACCAAAAACCGGCAAATTTGACTTACCAAATGTTCGTTTACGCGTGACAATCGGCGTCAACCACATCCACCATTTTTCATCGATATTGTGACAACTTTTTGTCACATTTTTTTCCTCCAGTCACCATTTTATGTGAAATTTTTGTAGCTTTTTTGTGACGCGTGGTTACTCGGGATTGCTGCACTTGAAATATTGCCACAAATCATTCTTCTATCTGAGGTTTGGGTTGAATAATATGAACTTGAAAATTATAAAATCTCGGGATTTACCATTTACGGTAAAACTGTAATGCTACATATAGGGCCGTTGGAGTTGTTGTTTATTTTATGTGATGACATAATGAATAAGACTGCGTCTTACATCGATGCTACTAGTGCTGATATTTTACAGGTAAATTTTGAATTTAATTCCGTTCGGTTTTCGGTCTTAATTATTTATAGATTTCATTTTTTAAACACATCTGTCGTTTTGGTATAGAGCTTAATAATATTTTATCAGTGATTAAAGCGAATTTTTTTTTAGTTTTGGGTGATATGAATATGAATATTTTAGATCATTTCCCATCTTCAGACAGTTATATATTTATGATGACGTCTCATGGCCTACGTTCTAGGCCGATGTTCATTCAGCAATTCTACTTAAAAAAATTAAGTTGAAAAATGGTTTGTCTAAAAAATTATTTCAAAATCCCAGAGATTCTAACTTGTTATTGGAGTTCAAAGTTTCAAATAAAAAGCTTAAAAATGAAAATATGTTGAGAAAGAAAAATACTATAAATATAAATTGAACAATACAAAAGGTAATATTAAAGGTAGCTGGAGAGTGGTCAACGAGGTTTTAAATAAGGAGCATAAGAAAGATTTGACCAGTAACTGATAAACTTCCTATATCCGAGATATTTAACAATAATTTCGTAAATTCTGCCCTTAATTTAAAGAAAACTACCAACTCAAATAATCAAATTTATTCTGATCTGGTATTTAATAAATCTGAAGCAAAATCTTCCGTTTTCTGGGAAACAGATTCATGGGACATTTTGAACATAATATCTGGTTTAAAACTGACATGATTTGATTAGTAATTTCTTAGTTAGAAAAATTTCGCTCTATATAGTGGATGTATTTACATAATATATTGTAAATTGCAGTTTTTAATCTGGTACTTTTCCTCTTAAATTAAAAGAAGCTGTGGTTATTCCAATATTCAAAAAAGGTGATAAAAAAACATTATAAATTACAGGCCGATGTCATTGCTCTCTGTATTTGGTAAAATTATTGAGAAGACAGCACATTCCATAATCAGCAGTTTCTTGAATAAAACTACATTTTTACATATAATAACCAGTTTGGATTTAGAAAATCTAGGAGTACGGAAAATGCTTTATTAGAATTTTCAAATTTTCTGTATAAAGGTCTGGATCACGAATTTCGATTGGTGCTATTTTTGTAGATTTAACGAAAGCATTTGATATGGTAAACCATGATCTTTTACTGCAAAAACTTTTCTATGCTGGTTTTCGTGGTGTTACGTTGCAGTGGGTTAAATCATATTTATCTGGTCGGTCACAGGTTGTTAAAATCAATGGTGCTTCGAATCAAGGCATCAATATAAATGATGGTGTACCGCAAGGGTCAGTGCTAGGTTCACTGCTATTTTTAATTTATTTAAATTCTATTTTCCAAATAAATTTTAACTCTAGGTTGATGGCTTTCGCTGACGACCTTGGGTTTCTATATAATCACTCTATTCGCATTATAAATATTTAAAATATGAAGTTGGATTACTAAAGTGAAGTTTATGACAAAAAAAAAATAAATGACAAAAAAAACAAAACCTGGCAACAGAAGAGTATATACACAAAAAAGTGTAGCTGGAGTTTGATGTCCATTGACAAGTAATCGTAGAGATAGGTACGCAGATCTGACTAAGCCTTGGTGTTCAGTAGGATTTCATGAATATTTGTGCCAAACGATATTTTTGCGCGACCCTCAGGGGCTGAGATTTTGATTTTAACAAATATCCCTATATAAAAAAAAATGTGTAGCTGGAGTTTGATGGCCATTGACAGGTAATCGCAGAGATAGGTACGCAGATCTAACTATGCCCTGGTATGTAGTAGGATTTCATAAATATTTGTGCCAAACGATATTTTTGCGCGACCCTCAGGGGCTGAGATTTTTTTTTTAACAAATATCCCTATATAAAAAAAAATGTGTAGCTGGAGTTTGATGGCCATTGACAAGTAATCGTAGAGATAGGTACGCAGATCTGACTATGCTTTGGTGTTCAGTAGGATTTCATGAATATTTGTGCCAAACAATATTTTTGCGCGACCCTCAGGGGCTGAGATTTTGATTTTAACAAATATCCCTATATAAAAAAAATGTGTAGCTGGAGTTTGATGGCCATTGACAGGTAATCGCAGAGATAGGTACGCAGATCTAACTATGCCCTGGTATGTAGTAGGATTTCATGAATATTTGTGCCAAACAATATTTTTGCGCGACCCTCAGGGGCTGAAATTTTTGTTTTAACAAATTTCCTTATATAAAAAAAATGTGTAGCTGGAGTTTGATGGCCATTGACAAGTAATCGTAGAGATAGGTACGCAGATCTGACTATGCCTTGGTGTTCAGTAGGATTTCATGAATATTTGTGTCAAACAATATTTTTGCGCGACCCTCAGGGGCTGAGATTTTGATTTTAACAAATATCCCGATATAAAAAAAATGTGTAGCTGGAGTTTGATGGCCATTGACAGGTAATCGCAGAGCTAGGTATGCAGATCTAACTATGCCCTGGTGTGTAGTAGGATTTCATGAATATTTGTGCCAAACAATATTTTTGCGCGACCCTCAGGGGCTGAAATTTTTGTTTTAACAAATTTCCTTATATAAAAAAAATGTGTAGCTGGAGTTTGATGGCCATTGACAAGTAATCGTAGAGGTAGGTACGCAGATCTGACTATGCCTTGGTGTTCAGTAGGATTTCATGAATATTTGTGCCAAACGATATTTTTGCGCGACCCTCAGGGGCTGAGATTTTGATTTTAACAAATATCCCTATATAAAAAAAATGTGTAGCTGGAGTTTGATGTCCATTGACAGTAATCGCAGAGCTAGGTACGCAGATCTAACTATGCCCTGGTGTGTAGTAGGATTTCATGAATATTTGTGCCAAACAATATTTTTGCGCGACCCTCAGGGGCTGAAATTTTTGTTTTAACAAATTTCCTTATATAAAAAAAATGTGTAGCTGGAGTTTGATGGCCATTGACAAGTAATCGTAGAGATAGGTACGCAGATCTGACTATGCCTTGGTGTTCAGTAGGATTTCATGAATATTTGTGTCAAACAATATTTTTGCGCGACCCTCAGGGGCTGAGATTTTGATTTTAACAAATATCCCGATATAAAAAAAATGTGTAGCTGGAGTTTGATGGCCATTGACAGGTAATCGCAGAGTTAGGTACGCAGATCTGACTATGCCCTGGTGTGTAGTAGGATTTCATGAATATTTGTGCCAAACAATATTTTTGCGCGACCCTCAGGGGCTGAAATTTTTGTTTTAACAAATTTCCTTATATAAAAAAAATGTGTAGCTGGAGTTTGATGGCCATTGACAAGTAATCGTAGATATAGGTACGCAGATCTGACTATGCCTTGGTGTTCAGTAGGATTTCATGAATATTTGTGCCAAACGATATTTTTGCGCGACCCTCAGGGGCTGAGATTTTGATTTTAACATATTTTCACATATAAAAAAATGTGTAGCTGGAGTTTGATGGCCATTGACAAGTAATCGTAGAGATCAGTACGCAGATCTGACTATGCCTTGGTGTTCAGTAGGATTTCATGAATATTTGTGCCAAACGATATTTTTGCGCGACCCTCAGGGGCTGAGATTTTGATTTTAACAAATATCCCTATATAAAAAAAAATGTGTAGCTGGAGTTTGATGGCCATTGACAAGTTATCGTAGAGATAGGTACGCAGATCTAACTATGCCCTGGTGTTGAGTAGGATTTCATGAATATTTGTGCCAAACGATATTTTTGCGCGACCCTCAGGGGCTGAGATTTTGATTTTAACAAATATCCCTATATAAAAAAAATGTGTAGCTGGAGTTTGATGGCCATTGACAAGTTATCGTAGAGATAGGTACGCAGATCTAACTATGCCCTGGTGTTCAGTAGGATTTCATGAATATTTGTGCCAAACGATTATTTGCGCGACCCTCAGGGGCTGAGATTTTGATTTTAACAAATATCCCTATATAAAAAAAAATGTGTAGCTGGAGTTTGATGGCCATTGACAAGTTATCGTAGAGATAGGTACGCAGATCTAACTATGCCCTGGTGTTCAGTAGGATTTCATGAATATTTGTGCCAAACGATATTTTTGCGCGACCCTCAGGGGCTGAGATTTTGATTTTAACATATTTTCACATATAAAAAAAATGTGTAGCTGGAGTTTGATGGCCATTGACAAGAAATCGTAGAGATAGGTACGCAGATCTGACTATGCCTTGGTGTTCAGTAGGATTTCATGAATATTTGTGCCAGACAATATTTTTGCGCGACCCTCAGGGGCTGAGATTTTGATTTTAACAAATATCCCTATATAAAAAAAATGTGTAGATGGAGTTTGATGGCCATTGACAGTAATCGCAGAGTTAGGTACGCAGATCTAACTATGCCTTGGTGTGTAGTAGGATTTCATGAATATTTGTGCTAAGCAATATTTTTGCGCGACCCTCAGGGGCTGAAATTTTTGTTTCAACAAATTTCCTTATATAAAAAAAATGTGTAGCTGGAGTTTGATGGCCATTGACAAGTAATCGTAGAGATAGGTACGCAGATCTGACTATGCCTTGGTGTTCAGTAGGATTTCATGAATATTTGTGCCAAACGATATTTTTGCGCGACCCTCAGGGGTACCTATCTCTACGATAACTTGTTAATGGCCATCAAACTCCAGCTACACATTTTTGTTACATTGATTGATTGATTGATTGATACGGATGTACGACAAAGCCTCAGCAAGATTCCCGGATACGCCGGATCCACCGTACACCCTTTACATAAAACAAAACCGAGGGATAGGAAAGGAATGTTAGTATAAGAGACTCGACCCGGTTTCAGCCACCTATGCAGTCGATAGTTAGTAAACTTGTTAGTAATAAATATATTAAATTAGTTAGCACAGGACATCACAATTTTCTAAACTACTAGTTTTAGCTTCTTGTTGATCTTGTAGAGATGTGTCAAAATATGACCTTATTCTGAAAGTCAGGGTTAAATTAAATATTTAATAAACATGATTAATTCTGGAACTGTAAAATATTCTGAAATAAATTACGTTATTTTCAGCAAACAAGGGTGAAACCCCATTAACTATTTAAAATTTGGTTTAAATTAATTATTTATCGCTAACTACTATTGTAAAATAAATTAAAAATTATTTGAACTCTGAAACCTTAATTTTTTAAGTTGCTGAATCAGATTATTTTAATAGATATAATTAGTATCCGCTGCCTGACCTTTGAATGCCTAAAGTTTCTGGTAATCTGCTTTGGGTTTCTCCACAAATTCCTGAAAGTCAAGATCGAAATTAGTTAATTATCACTAACTACTACTTATTAAAAATAAAGTAGAAATTATTACATCTCTGAAATACTCGTGGTCTAGTTGTTAAAATTGTTATAGCATAAGTAAATAATTAAATTCATCATCATGATCATGGTCAATTATATCCCTGAAAATTTAAATCTAAATAAAATTAATCAGTTATTTGCTATTTCTATGTGGGTGATTATCATTAAGTCAAACTACATTCAAAACCTATAGAAAGCAGATCCAATATAACCTAGTATAGTAAATCCGAACAGTATCATTCACTCACTCAAAATCTCCCCGCTACATCAGACACCATTTCAACTCAAAAATACAGTCGTTACTCTTCCACCAAAACTACAGAACTACAGAAGTTCACCCCGTGATGAAAGTGTAACAAAAATGTGATAAAACTAAATAAAACAAAACAACTTAGATAAGGATAAATATGACACAAGCCATACTTTTGCTGCAGTCGTTTCATGACTTAACCACAACTACTTCCATATACTTCATCATCAAAACTCTAAACCATCATGCTGCAAAAACCAAAACATTATGTCTGTATGTATAAGCCGACTTACTTTGGTAACTGGAGCAGCAATTGTTATAAAATACAAATGCAACTTACGGTCAAAATTCAAAACGAAATTAATTTATTTTATTTCATCAGTTGACAATAAATTAATTAAAACAAATTAAAACAAATAAAATACAAATAAAATTTCAAAATTATTGCCCGCACAACTTTCTACCAACAAAACTTGGTTTGAAACCCTTCCAAAGGGCATGAAATACACGGCATTATTGTTATTATTGCAAAAAGCCCCAAAGTAAGGCCACAGAAAAGAATGAACAGATATGGAAGCTCCATGCCAAGCATCCACACAGAAACACTCAATCAAAAAAATGCACTCCTGCTCCAATCCAACCAGTTAAGACAGGGAAAATATAATAAAATAATATGTTTCGCTTCTCTTTTTTTTGTTTTTTATACAAAGAAGAGAAGCGAAATATGTAATATTGAATTATATTGTCCCTGTCTTAACTGGCCAGATTAGAGCAGGAACACATTTCTCCGATTGAACACTTCCATGCAAATACCTGACATGGAACTTCCACATCCGTTCATTCCTCTCTGTGGTAAGGCCACAATAGAAATCAGATATCAAGTTTTCCCCTATCTGATAATTTCCTTCATCACAACCAATCCTTCCAATCCATTCCCATTTGTATTTATATACATGTTAAAATTCGCACAGTTAAAATTCGCTATAGTATAAATAATTGATTAAATTCATCATCTTGCTTATTAATATCGCTGAAAATTTAAATCAATTAATCAGTTATTACTAAGATAGTAATCATCATTATTATTTATATTTCAAATTAAAATTTCATTCAAGAAACTTATATAGTATAACCCTGGTTCAGAGACGCCCTAATATAATAAATTCAACCAGTATCAGCCACCCATTTCAATGATCTCCGCCATCCATATCACCTATGCCATTAAAAATTTACAATTTATGTACATTTTGACAACACAAAATATTCATATATCGTATATTACTATCGCGACACTGTCATGACAGAAAAAACGATCGTCACTATGTACATACTTTCCATTTTGGTTTTCTCCCTCTTTACTCTATACCAAATTGTAATAGGTATTGCGTAAATGAGATAGCCCATAGTTCACTCAATACCAAACGAAATTTCCCCTTTAGCTATACATGTCCATTCATATCGCATATAAAAATCATAAGAACCAAATGCCATGTGTGATGTTCACGTTCTTACGATAAGAGAAGGACCAACTATACTATATCTCCTGCATTCTTTGCCTCGCGCTCTCACTTATATAACTTTCCCATTCACACATAACAACACAAACACGATCGAGAAAGAGAGGGATATACCTCATGTCGGCAAACAAAAACACCACAGTTGTCTCGTTCATGAATACATAGAACACAGAGAATGTGAAATTATACACATCACATTAAATTACTATGTATATTGTATGTATATAGATATATATACATACATATTAAAAGAAAACTCTACAAAACTCACACATGTATTCCCATTCCATATATATTATCAAGTAATACGTGCAAGTAGGCTTTCCAAATCGAGTAATCGATTATCGATTACTCGATTTTACTCGCTTCATTTTACCTCTTTCGATTATCGATTATTATTTTTAAATAATCGATTATTACTCGTAATCTTAAATCTATAAAACTTGCATTATATAAATCCAAAAACGTCCACTAAATTCCTTAAAAGCAATTTTACCAAAGCACTACAGCTGTTAATCATTAACATTACAAAACTCAAAAATAGATGGAGGGCCGATGATGGAAAAATTTGATGGATTATGGAAAAATTTGTTTCTCAAGATTCTTTATGCCTAGACGACCACGAAATTTCTGTAGAACCCAACACTTCTGTACAAGAACAAACTGCAGCTGGTGATCAAAATATTCACGAAGAGTACTGCAATAACTAATGCAGCATCAGCATCAGAAAGTGTTGCTGAAAATAATATACAAAATCAATTAAAAAACGATTTTGGCAAATTTGATTTATATAAACAAAGATCACCGTTATTGGATATATTGTATCATGCTCTTTTAGCTATTAGACCGACGTCAACTGCAACTGAACGTGTGTTTTCAACTGCTGGAATGATTAAAACAAAATTGTGAACCAGATTGAATTTTGAAATCTTCAATTCACTTTTATTCTTAAAATACATGTTTAATAATAATAAATTAAAATGATTTTGAATATTATACTATTATTAGTATATTTTTGTTGTTTATTTACCTGAATTTTCGTTACATAATTAAAGCTTAAAAACAAAAATTATTTTATTTTTTTCATTTTTTCAAATAATCGATAACTCGATTATTATCGAGTATCTCATTTTAAAGTACTTGATAATCGAGTATTGAAAATCTTCGAGTATTTGGAAAGCCTACGTGCAAGTATTGGTAACCATAAAAATAAGACGCGTCCGTGCATGAAATGAACAGAAATTCAACTGCTTTTATACAATTTTCCCGATTTTAATTTTAATTAGTTCTACATAATTATTAAACATTTGAAATTTAAATTTTATGCACGGACCACAGAAACATTAAATCATGCATTATTAAGCGATAGATCAAAAAATTTGACTTCTTTCGCTATAAATCCAAAAACATAACCTGACAAATGCATCCCGGTGGATTGCATTTTCCATATTCACAAACTTTCACTGATTTTACAAACAGCACCACACTAATTAATCAATTAATTAATTAATTAAATAGACACAAAATATAATACAATACACTTTATTTATGATTAAAACAATTAAAACTAAATTAAATTAAATTTGCTAAGAGGACGACAAAAACACGTCATTCCTCTTCGAACGTCAACGACCGACCTCCAGCTACACATTTTTGTTACATGTGAAAATATGTTAAAATCAAAATCTCAGCCCCTGAGGGTCGCGTAAAAATATCGTTTGGCACAAATATTCATGAAATCCTACTGAACACCAAGGCATAGTCAGATCTGCGTACCTATCTCTACGATTACTTGTCAATGGCCATCAAACTCCAGCTACACTTTATTACATGTGAAAATATGTTAAAATCAAAATCTCAGCCCCTGAGGGTCGTTCAAAAATATCTTTTGGCACAATTATTTATGAAATCCTACTGAACACCAAGGTTTATCCAGATAACAAACGACAAAATCATGATTATTATCAAATTTTGCGAAAAATATAATATGCTGCTACACTTTTGGCTGTTGTAAGGTTTATTGTCAATTTGTCATAAACTTCACACCACCCAGTTGGATTTATGCTTAGTAAAGAGATGGTTCTCTAGTCTTGATCAATAAAACTAAATGTATGTTGTTCAAATTAAATGAAAATACTGTCATTGATCCAAGTTGTTTGTATTGATACTTGTTTTAACGTTGAATGGCTACAGCAACTAAAAGAAATTGTATTTTCTAAAAGAATAAATAAAAAATAAAAAATCTTTTAAATATCTCGGCCTATTCATTGATAACACTGAAAGTATCATAATGAATCTCTCCGCAAGTATCTAGCTTTAGTGATCAGGCAAATGTACACCTTACATGCAAATGTTTACCCTGTAGCAGTTTTAAAAAATATTTATTTTGCTAGAATTTATCCCCTTATCATAGCGCTAATACATAATATAAGAGTTATGCATAATTTTCCTCATTTATCTACATCATGGCCTTTATTTCAGGAGTCGCAGATATTTTTATTAAGACACGTGTTTAAAACTATGAAGACTTTTTTCATTCAAAAAGGTTAATCAGCTAAATGTCAGTACTGGTTACAATTTGAGAAATGGTCAGTGCATTCGGCTACAAAAGTTTACAATAACCAATTTTCAAAATCCATTTTTAATTGTGGCTCCTAAAATGTTCAGTAACCTATATCAGTTGAGTTGAAAATTTGTAGCAAACTCATACCATTCGCATATCTGGATTAAAAACATTTTTGTTAAGCGACTCAAATGTGAATGATTTAATGCATTTTAAAGTGTAGCAAATTTTTAATTTGTTAATTTTTATCAAGTACCGTTAAAAAATTTTCTTAGTTTTTACTAATCAATACTGGATTGTAACCACGGATTGTACTTTTTTAAATAAATAAAAAATTAAACAACAAAAATATTTGTATAGTCTCGCTCTGATCATTAGGGTTGACATAATATGTATTGTATTTTGTAATATAAAATGCAAATCCCATATGTTAATTTGAAAAATTGGATGATTCAGAACACACTTATTTCTATTTTCGACGAGTAAGTCCATAATGAGTCGAAAAATATTCCCAATCCGAAGAGTAAAACTTAATTATAATTCTTTTCTAACTCATTGACTCTCATATAAAAGAATAAAATAAAAAAAAATTGTGTGGGGTTTGAGAGTAAAAATAGGTAAGAAGATTTTTTTGAAATCAGCTGTACACAGAATAGCATTGAAGATAAATTCTATAAGTTTCTGAGTTCTAACGTATTAAGCTCTAATAATTAAATTAAATATATTAGCTAGAGGTTAGATGAATATTTTATTTCACCATAAGGTGAACCATAGTTGATTTAGAATTTTGAACAATTTTTATAAGAACCGATTAAAACCAATTAATCGAATTTTAAATTTAGTCAACGCTAAATAATTTATAAACAACCTCAGTTAAAATCGTTAATCGAAAAACTTGAAAATTTTAAATTGAATATTTTTTAAAAAAATTAAATAATACAAAATTGCCCCCTCTTAAGATACAATGATACTCCCGATACGTTAAGCGATTTTTATGCCTATTCGCACAGTGAGTGTCATACTTTTTTTATCCACAATTGATAAGTAGCTATATTTAAGTTTTCACTAAAATGTTGACTAAATTTATGTCAAAGAATTGTCCAAGTGGATAGTCTACATAATTGAAATAAATGTCTGTAACAGAAACTAAGAAGGCAAACAGATACGTCCATGGAGAAAGTCCTTATTACGCTCAAAAACATAGAGAATTCTTATTAAGAAAACTGGGCTTGGTTTGTTGTGGCATACAAATCTAAAACTTTGTTTTGGAACCAAGGTCTGCAAGAGTTTATTAGCTTTGCATATACGACCGATGCTGAGGAAACGGCATAGTGATTTGTCCCAAAATCTGCTCAGTCTAACAAATGCGCCTTTCAAATGTTTATATAGGAATAACTTACAAATTTTTACCGACATAAATTTCATTAGTGGCCGTCACTTGCACAAATTTGGTTCAAAGTAAGTAAAAAAACAAACATTTATAAGATTTTCTGGACAAACATTCAAAATTCAGTGACGATTTTAAAATAATGTGAAAATAATCGATTAAGTCGAACAGTTTGATTTAGTAAACAGATATTTAATTGTCAAATTTGATTAAGAACATAAGTTATGTAGAATAGGTAACAGTAACATTAAAATACTTATTCAAAATTCTGCCAAAAATGCAAAATTCTCAATGTACTAATGATTCTAAAAATATAATTTTAGTATCGATATTCTCGTCATAAAGTTCAAAGTTAAAAACTCATCTATAAATTCTAAAAACTGATATATTATGGGTCCCCAATTCTTAAAACTTATTCTATTCTGATCATAAATGCCAGAAAACTACACCAACAATTGCCAATCTTTAAAACTCGAAATACGCTGATCCATTTACATTAGTTTCGAAGAAGTCACGAGCTAGCATTCAAGTAGTAAATAGTTAAAATAATTGAAAAAATTCTAGAAGTAAACCAAAATATGTCGTTTATCAACAGGGTTGATTAACCCTTTGCACTCCGTAGGCGCCGCTTTTACATCTTGTTCATATATTCTCAAAATAAAACAGGTTAAAGGAAAACTTCATGTAATGCGAAGAGGTACAAAAAAGGACTGTGTAGCGTGTTATCAGCGGATAGGTAATTCCGGAAGACGTGAAACAACTGAATATTGTGACACATGTCCAAATAAGTCACGGATGCATATGGGAGATTGTTTCTACAGATATCACACTATGTTGAATTACATAATATAAATTTCAAATTCCATTTATGTTATCACAAACTAAATTAATTAAATAAATTAAAAATGTCTCGGAGTTGCTGCACTCTTAAGTAAAAAACACTCTGAGTGCAAAGGGTTAATTTAGAGTTGCATTGTGTTAAAAATATCTAGCTGAACGAAATTTTTAAGTAATTTCAAAACGTTTTAAAGTTACCAGATTATTTTAGTCTTATCGAGGTTTTTAAGGATCCGGGTTCTACTTTTAAGTGTAAACAGTTGTTACGGAGCACTAACGGGCGAATTGAAGCCACTTGATTGAACTGACGATTCAAGACGCGTTATGAAAACTAACATGTATCGTAAGCGAGTATCATATGACTTTGCCACCAAAGCTGATTACAAAAAAAAACCAAACTATGTACTTCCCGTTAGTTTACCGTGCACAGATTTCATCCGGAGTCCCCTCTTGTAGCGATGGCCAGCTAAACTCAGTCGAGGTGTGGGATTATTAGAGGGGCCCATCCGAGTGCTTGTAGAGCTGCATTACCTCACAAAAAAAACTAACGTTAGACACATAACACACACCATACTGCCACACTCACTACCTTACGTATCCATCTCCTGAAAACCGAATTAATGCACCATTATTTTATAAATAAACAACACTACAAACACTATTATAATTACATTACTTAATGATTTGCATGATATAAGATTAATCAATAGAATAAATTAAATTCCACAAGTGTACCGTAATTAGCCAGAACGAAACAAAATATCAATAAGAGAAAAAAAATGGCGACATTACTATCACAGCACTATATCCATGATAAAAAGAACCAAATGATCGAAAATTGTTCGTGGTGGACCCGCTGAGCTCACCGTTTCACACCGAAGGAAAATCTGTAATGAAATGATAAAGAGAAAAAATATCGCCTTACGGCGCGGCGTACGAATATTAATACTATGATAACAATAAAAGAAAATCATCAATCACCCAAAAAGAATTACATAAAAATTGTTTCGTTCCGCTAATTATCACAACAAAAATGTTACGATTTAATTAGCATCTATATTGTAATAAAAAGAAAAAGACAAAAAAAAATGAATTTATAATAAAGAAACAAACAATAACACTAATAGCACATATTTGTTTTGTTAAATGAGAATACGATCTTATTGATGGATTTGCCTAATGGTCATCAGTTAAATTGTGACGATTAAAAAAAATCCAAATTCTGAAAATTCAAAATTGATCATTAAATTATTCTGGAATTAGCTACATAGATAGACAAATATTTTTACGAACAGAGAAAATTGTTAAGGCTTCTGCCAATTCAGTTTCGTTCCGATGAGGATTTCAAAAAATTATAGTTTGTTAGTTAGCACTTTAGTCGCTAAGGCCTGATGAGATGATTGGAAAACGATTAATTTTTCGTAATCCTCATCAGAACGAAACTGAATTTGCAGAACTCTTTACAATTTTTCTCCGACGGAAAAAAAATTCAATATGTAATACAATATCCACTGAAACATCTCATATGTTTCGCGGAATCTAGTTTAAGCACCACAGCTGTATTATACTTAAACAAACATTCCTTTTCGAAAAATCATAAAAACAGTTGACCTTTTCAGTCTCGTTTTTAAATTACCATTTCTATGGTAGTTTTTTTAGTTTTCTTTTTATATTTTTAATTTTCTTTTTGATTTACATTTCCTTCGTCGTCAGTTAATGCATTTTAAACAAAAAATTAAATAAAATAAAAATGGAAAAAGTTAAAAGATCAAATAATTATAATATTATTATACTTTATTAATCTGAGAGAACTTGAAATCAAATTAAATGAGGTTAAATGTCAAAACTTTATATTTTGTTTAAACTTTATAGTTTGCAACCACTACAAGTACCTATAGTAGTAAAAGCAAGAAATTTATTTCCTTGAGGTCACCAATTTGTGAACTGTTTAGTACATATTTTGTGCATATTTATGCAACCATTAAGACTTGTTGCTTATAATTACATTAATAAAATACCGAGTGTTAATGACGTGCTTTTTCAAGGTGATCACGGGATTTAAAAATACATTTTTTTTATAAAGTTAGATATGATCTCACGTTGCAACAAGTTTTTATTTTACAATAATATGTGAATGTCATACACTTACAACATAAATATAAAGTAAAGTAAATAAAATTGTATTTTAACCAGCTGCACGTTCACATCCTGGTTTTACCCCATATTTACGTATTGTTTAAAACCAAAAATATCCAGAATTTATTTTTTCGTTACATAGCAAACCGCAACAAAAAAAAAAAAATATTCTGCAATAAATATTACCAAAAAAACGAAAATGTTTAATACATTTTTGGGCGGTGAAAATGTATCTACAACCAAAAAAATAAAATATTTTCACATTTCCCGGATTAAATTCCCAAACATTTTTTTTTTTTTCAATATAAAAATGCCTACATACAAATGCACGTCTATGTATGTACATAAATAACCCTTTATTCAAATGGTGCGGAAACATATCTAGGTATAAATATAATAAACTAGCCATCATGATATATAACGTCGATTAACTATTCAGTTATGTAAATTACAATTCATAAGTTGAATATCATTACATATATGTGTACGTATAATTATAATTGTCATGTAACTATTTGATAATGAATATACTCGTACCATTGAAATTATTTCGTTAAGTTGATAACAAACCGCATTTATCGACGTATTTCAATATACATAATATAAAACTAAACAGAAAAAGGGTTTTAAATAAAACGAAATTTCCAATTTGAAATTCATATCACCTCTATCGTGAAGATCATGTCTCTTTACAATCCTTATTATACCCTCACGTCTAATTTATATACGATTCGAGTGTTTTACCTTTTTAATGTTTTGTTTTAGTATCAAACTGCATACCATATACTGGTGCATTTGAATATTAAATTATTCTAATTGAAAGTGATTAATATGGATTAGATGGGTAGGGGGCTCGTTTATTATGTCATCGTATGTGCATTTTAAATAAAATGTAATGTTGATGCATTGAATGCTTTTATAAATTTTATTGTTTGAAATAACTTTCAATTTTGTTTTTATCGATATCGTGTAGCGTATCATATGGTCACGTTTCTACAGTGTATACATACATAGAGTTGTTGAGTATTTTAAAGTCATAATACATATGTATGTAAGATGATATGTGATGGTGTTTTATGTATGGAAAATGTTTTGAATGTCAAATTAGTGAATTTTATATTTTTTTTTATTTTTATCGACAATCATTTTCTTGGTCATATTATAAAAAAGTATTCTACTTTAGTCGAGGAATTTTAGAATTCTTGTACATTGTCGTACGTGAAGATTACTAGCCAATAAAATATTAAGTCCTTAAGTTGTCTTATTAAATTGCTAACTATACAAAGTGGAATAATCGTAATATACTTATGTAGTTTGAATTGTCGCTGTACAGATATCATGTCGCACAACGATTTTCACTGAACATTTTAAATAAAATTAAACTTTATAAGATTTTAAAATATAAATATTTTAATTAAATAATTTTGATAAATCACTAACTATGTAGGATAAAAATTTGGAATGTTTATATTTCTTAATATTTAATTTCTAAGTTTTCAAAATTGAATCGTTTTATATTTGTAGAAGATAACGACATCAAATTATTATGGTTCAATATACGTCAAAATAGCTTTGAAAAAAATGTCAACTTCACGGAGTATTTATTTGTTAACTTTGATTATAAATATGACATGTAGTAGTAACATGCGAACTTCATCGGTGAAGAGTTAAACGGCGATTCTTAAATCGTTTTAAATATTTTAAGTTTAAATTCTCCCAAATGTCTTCATCGATTTTTAATCGTTGATTGAAAGCTATGAAAATACGTCAAATTACAAATTTTTGGAAATCATGTTTTAATTT
Organism: Tipula helvola; assembly: GCA_963556165.1. Taxonomy (NCBI): domain Eukaryota; kingdom Metazoa; phylum Arthropoda; class Insecta; order Diptera; family Tipulidae; genus Tipula; species Tipula helvola. The sequence goes on from CAUVYM010000727.1 coordinate 58,907, forward strand.
TATGATTTTTATGTTTTGAATGTGTAGTACTAATTAAAAAAAAAAATTATGGAACATAATTTTGTTGTTGGTTTAAGCTACACTGTAACAAAATCTTAATTCTGATGCATATAGTTTTGAATTTATTGACATCGAAAAAAAAAGCTAATTATCCGAAAGTTATACAGTTCAGCCCAAGTTAATAGGTAAAATACGTTAATGTATGTCGATGCACACTACTTTTGGGTATAAAAATCAAATTTTAACGCTATTTTCTTCAATTTTTCGAAAAACTTTTTTTTTAATCGTTGAAAAATTGAAATCGAGACATTTGTCGTTTCCACGTTATCAATACTCAATACAAAAAATACTTCGAGTAGAAATGAAAGTGAGGATATCCGCGTAAATTGGAATCAAGGAAATATCCTTAATAGCATAATTTTTTCGGTTTAAATGCCGTATTTTGGGCTAATTTTTATTTCTTTATAGTTTTTAATTGAACTTTCGGGCTCAATTTAAGTCTATTTTCAAAAGCGTAAAAAATTATAAAAAATTAAATTGAGCCCAAAACCAATAACGAATTTTTTAATTATTGACCCAATAATTCTAAATAACGAAAATATCCTCGGAAAGCCTTCGAAAAGCTTGAATAATGCTTAACAACGTGCAACTCAATATCAAGCACTGCTCACTAAATTGTTGAACATTATGCAACAAAAAACCAGTTCTGCAATAATTTCGAACATTCATTCACTCTAAAACTCGAATATCTCGAATAAAGCCAGGCTTAACTAAAAACAATTTATCTAAAATTATTTCTTCTAAAAACAATTCATCTGAAAGTAATTCGCCCAAAACAAAGAATTTGCCCAAAAACAAATCTTTAAAATCATAAATTCATCTAAACAATTCAATAAAGTGAAGATTCTGACAAAAATAATGACAAAAACGGAAAACCTAAAAACAGAAGAACATGTACACTAAAAACTGTAGGTAAAGTTTGGTGGCCATTAACAATTATTCGTAGAAATAGGCTCGCAGATCTAATTACGGCATGATCATTGATCATCAATACAGTCAAACCTGTTTTTGTGCGGTCGTTTTTTATGCGATTTTTTGTTTATGCGATATTTTTTGTGCGATTTTTTTTAAGCGGTATATGAATTATGCCGCATAAAAGAAATCGCACAAAAAAATCGCAAAGAAAATAATCGGTTAAAAAAAAAATCGCATAAAAACAGACCGCACAAAAACAGGTTTGACTGTATTTGTGCCAAACTAAGGCCAAGTTAAGGAAGAAATCTGTCGATGCTGAATTTTTCCATTTCATCAACCATTTTTTGACTAACGGCGCTCAACAAAAATCAAGTAGGGCCTTGTTAAAAAAATGTTTTAATGTAACAATAGTATGCTCGAGAAATATTGAGCTTAATTGTATTTACTAAATAAAATATATTGAATATTTTATGACACGATAATAATAAATTATAAGTGTTCAAAATGTATAAGACCACATCAGAAAGATAGCTTTTACATACCAATCGATTATTTCAACTTCAAACTAAAATGACTTAAGACATATTGAAAATGGCTTCCATATTTATATTGGGTCAGGTGCAAGTGCAACAACTGTAAATTCTCAATTGACCATCCCGAAGAGTTACAGTTGAGCAAGCGAGACGGGTTTGCAATTATAGATGTACAGTCCCTAAAGTTCGAGTAACAAATACAATATTCAAATTAATGAAATTCAGAAAGAATTAAATTTTAACTCAACTTAACTGGTATTGGTTGGAAAAATTATTCATTACCAACCTGCAACATCCAGGCAAGCACTATACCGCCTACATAAAAACGAAATCAAGTTCTTGGAAAATACATGACGATTACCAGGCAGAAATCTCTTTGAATTTATTTATTTAAATTTTAATCAACTTATTCTATGTGCCTCATGTCGATTTTTTCGATTAAATCATTGACGAATGGAAAAGTAAAAAACGACTTAAGCGGACAATAGTGAAACATGTGATAGGCTGTAAAAAAAATTTGCTATATCAAGTAATATGGAAATATTGTCTATTTAAATTACATTTTTATTTATGAAAATTGTAATGATTGGAAAATTGAATTAATCCCATATGTAGCTTAAAGTGTGATTTTTGTATATATCTGATTCATTTGTGGCCTTCTTATTATTCTAAATATGAGAAACTTGTACTTAAAAATTGCAGAAATTCCAAAATAACCTAGTGTTACTAAAAACATAAATGTTTTATAAATATTAAATTTTAGATTGTATTAACAAGTCAAAGCACAGCAACTGTGGTTTAGTAAAGCTCCAAAAATGTTTAGTGACCCAAATATATATTTATAGTGAGTTTCTGATATTTAAAATGAAAAAAAAATCCCAAATGAATCAGATGTACTAAAATCACACTTTAAGCTACACACTGAAAAAAAAGATTTGCCATATTTAGAAAAAAGCGTGGTAAATATTGATAAAAAAACGGTAAGTTTTGCGCCACCTAAGCGCTTTTCAAATACTGAAGATATAGTTTATCAAATATTACATTGCGCTTTGTAACTTCCATATATTTTTAATTTTTCACATTTGCTAAAAAAATGATATTTACTATGCATTTGTGCTGAGCATTAGCAAATACAAAATTGGGCTTAGTAAGAGTTACGTGAACAATTTGCACTGCTTAGTAAATTTTACTATTGCAGTTTCCGTACATTATGAACAATTTAGTACGCGCTTGGTGATAATTAGAAAGCAATTCATTCGAAAATTTCGAGCACGGTGAAGTTAAATAAATGATGAGTAATATTCACTATGAGAAATTTACTAAGCTTATGCAATTCGTACTAAGCAATAGTAATATTAGCATTGCTATATATTTAAATATATATATATATATATATATATATATATATATATATATATATATATATATATATATATATATATATATATATATATATCGCATAATATATTTACATTGTTGAGGTGTTCTAACATACATATTAACATAATCATCCATATATTTACACATAGATACACTTGAAATAAAACTATTCACACATTTTGAAGATATATAAAGTAATTTTAATTTAATTCTATAAATATATCCATCGGCTGACACAATATTAATTAAATACTATATTTTATATATTGTTGCGGTCACTGCATCTACTTCTGTAAGCCAGACAAAGCTACCCTTAATGCTATATCGGGAATCTGCAGAATTGTTTAATTGTTTCACCGAGTTTGGAAAGATGAAAATCAAAAGTAATGGTTCTGTGCTAAAAAAGTTAAAAAAATAATTGTTTATTAGACTCACATAAGCACTTTTTGTAATTTAAATTAAATTGAGTCAAAAATATTTAATTTACCTATAAATTGTAGATTTTTCAAACATAGGTTTTCCAATTGGATCTTTCCCTCAAGCTGCTTTAATCAGGTGTTGAACATTGCTGTTAAATATTCTTCAAAGCTACATAACGTCCTCGTAAATGAGTCGCTTTGATTCAAGTAAATGTGTTGAGAAACTATAATAAATCTGAATAATTTTCATTTTAAAATTCAAATATTTCCACACCATTTCGATTATTTATAATTTCACTATGTTACTAGATAGTCGAAATGATATAGGTATGTGCTTCATCGGCAGAACTTGGCAAAACTTAAAACAAATAAAAATGAACAAGACGAGAACAATTTGCACATAAGATAATAATGATCACTTTTATTAATCATTCATTTATTAATTGTTGTTAAATATTATTAAAATCGAACTTACCTTTGAATTGAGAAAAACTAAGTAGAATAGTACAACAATTATACAACTTCCTATCGTGGTGTAGGCAATCGTAAAATATTTTATTAAATTAATCTTTTTATTTTATATTGTATAAACTATCACCGTACGATTTAAGTTCACAAACAGAATGATGCCGATTAATTTTTAATTATTTGGACACCCAAAATACTAAATCATGCAAGTCTTCACAAGATTGTCATATAATTTACGTAGTATGATTGGCTGATTTATTAATATAAAAAATCTGATGCTCTTAATACCAATAATAGTTCACACAGCCCAGCGTAAGGCTTAACAAGCATTTACAAGTTTAAAAAATCCTTAGTAATTTACTATGTACGAAAACTAAAATTAAACTCGCCCTACATTTCATTTATTGAAATATAACGTGTAAATGTGTAAATATTACACTTGCTTACTAATCCTAATAAGTGTATTACCAACAACAATTTATTATTGTACTTACCTGCAGTACTTTCATGTACTTATAGTATTAAATATACTCTACCAAAATATATTTTACACTGCTCAGAGCATATAATAAAAAGCATTTTAAATTTAACATAAGTTTTGTTAATTTTGTTTCAAAAGAAATTTAACACCTGCGATATTTGTATGTGATCTACAAAAAACTAAGTTGCAGCATGTTGTATTAACATTCAGTTTATTGAAATTTACTAAGCTATATTGTAATACCATTATTTCAAATCATTTATAAAATTACTCGGCATAGTTTTTTATGATCAATAATGAATTGTAAATAATACTCTGCAAATTTTTACACTGCACTGTGTACTGTAAAATTGATTTGTGATACTTAAAAATTTCGTTTTACTCAGCCGAAATAGTAAATAACGCAAAGCTTTTTTTTTCAGTGCATATGGGATTAATTCAATTTTCCAATCATTACAATTTTCACAAATAAAATGAAATTTAAATAGACAATATTTCCATATACATAACTTCAAACAGCAAATTTTTGTTACAGCCTATTATATATTTCACTATTGTCCGCTGTGGCACACCGTTCCATTCGACAATTGACTTTTCTGAATTGTTGACTAGTTCATGCCATTTATTCATGCAATCTGTGCCTGATTTTTAATTATTCTATACAGCGACTTTTGGAACTTTAAGCGGTTATTATTCTCTGATGGGAATAGCCAGGCTTACTGTTTGAAATTTCGTGTAAATACTTTTCGCTTTGGCTTCCGTGATGGTCAATATAATGTTAATTTGTTTATTTTGGAATTTCTCAATATTTCGTACATAAAATTGTCAACAAAATACATAATATCGATATAAGAAAACCTTAAGATAAAGCAAACTAAAAACTTTTCTTCGACCCAAAAATTTCGGCCCACAAAGTGGGAATCTTGGTTGCAGCATCATTAATACATGTTAACCTAAGAAAGAGACAGGTAAAATTGGATAATAAAATGTGAAAAACGTATCTAAGACCTTTAGTAAAAATTGAGGCTAGATGTTTTACTCTTAGAGCGCTTTTCCATTAGACAACATAATAACGATATATCGCCGCTGATATACCACCGATTTATCGGTGCCGACATATGGACATATTTGTATCGGTCAATAAACGAGAAACATTATTCCCCTGTTGTGTCGGTCCGATAATTAGTTGACATAGGTAAGGTTCGTATAGGTAAAAAATGTATAGATGGTCACAGGCTAGGTTCGAAACGTAATTTAATTTCAGTGAAAGACGCTCTTAAGTGACACCGATTTAAGTCATTCATAAGCGAAACAATTGTTAAACGATATCATAAATTATGGATCAAAAAACACATTTTTCCGATTGTGTGTTTTTTTTGTTCTGCCTTTTAGCAGTGTCTGCCTTAAACATTATAAAGCAAAATTATCAATCGAACCAAAACTAGGTAACCTCAATAAGGTAATGTTATCAGTTTACTTTACATGAGTGCGTTTACAATCTCTTTGATAAAGGAATTGATAATAATAATTTTGAAGGGAGCATATAGGAATATTTTAAGATTAGCTGCAAAAATGAATAGAGCTCAGATTAGTATTATGGTTCGGGTATAATCCATTATACAATTTTTTATAAGCTCCATACATTCAGAATACTCATTCAGAAGACTTAATCTAAGCAGTGCAAAACCGTGTAATGTTTCTTCCTCTATATTAATTGATATTAAATAAGATAGAAAAAACGTTCTCAAAGGTCAAAGGAAATGCATTTATTAAGTACTACGAGAGAATCTAATTTAGAAGGCGTGATCAAAAGTAGGATTGAAAAAACCGCAGCTACATGGACTAAGCCAATTTCATCTTAGTTTTAATGGATATAAATTAGTGTTTTATTAACCAAATAAAAATAAATATTTTTAGTGATTTAGGTATTTATTGACTTTAAATTTATTTATTTTGGAAAAGGTTTCATTTATTCCACAGAAGCTTTCATTGAATTTAGGATTTAATTCGGAAAAACGTATAGTTTCGCTTAATTCGGAAACGGTTCGTTTTAATCCAAATCCCTATAAGTATGGTTCAATTTGGAAAGATCATACTCACAATCATGAATTATTTTTCACAAAAAGTGTTAGATTATTTTCCTGATTCAGAGCACAATCACAAAGAGCCCAACGGGATGGTTTGCATAAATCGGGCCCGTTCTTTCACTCTATAATTGTTAATTTGCTGCTCGTCATACCATTGCCCGCCAAAATCAAACACTAATAATTTGACAATACATATTAATCAAATCACAATTAACAAAAACAGAAAGTTTTTTTACATAAACGAAAAATACTCTTATAATCATTACAGCATCAGCATTTTGCGACAAACATCTAATCCATCTCAATAAAAAATGACAACTAAAACGAAAAGCATCCTCGCGAGAAGACTTTTCGTTAGCCATCTGGTGGTTAATAGCATAATGTAGCATTATTTAGTTTAGTAAGAAATTTAGTCGAAGAAATCGAAATGAGGCACACAGCATTAGAGCCGCAAATCTCGTTGAATTTATTTATTTAAATTCTGTTGCAGATACTTTACGAATCGATTACCAACGAGAAATTTCGGTGAATTTATTTATTTATTTGTTTGAAATTTTTGAAGAAATCTGTCGGCTTCTTTATGGACAATATATCGGGTGGGCGACCTAATGTTTGCAATTTAATTTGGCTCTAAATTCAAAGGCTAATGAATATTTTTCAAATCGGTTTATTTTATTAGGAATAAAATACATTGCCATTAAGGTTGGAACACAATTTCATTCAAATGACTTTCACGGCTCGCTTTACAGTACCCCATACTCTCAACCAAATTTTTCAGAACATTTTCGACTGTATGGGGTCCTATCTCATCAATGGCAACTTCGATTTGATCTTTCAAGCCTTGAATAGTCTCTGGATGGTTAACGTAAAACTTACCGTAAACGGCAACCTACAAAAAAATTCCAACAGAGTCAGATCGCAGCTGCGTGGTGGCCAATTGACATTTTTGTTACGGTATAGACATTTCTTACAGTTTGGGTAGAAGACTCACCAATTTGAAAGTAAGAACAATTTGCTCTGATTGAAGTGGACGGATTCGATTTGTGAATTTTTGATAGCTATGAAAATAATTTTAAGATTTAAAACGAAAAACGTGGGGTGCTTGAAATAGATTATAGTAAGGAGTGTTGAGAGTAGCTGTCGTTGAGAAAAGTTATACCATTTGTAATGCATTAAAAATTTTAGTGACTTATGTGAACTGTCCGCGCTTGCATCAATTACTTGATATTGCATGCGAATTATCTATTGCATGTGCCCCACGTTTTTCGTTTCAAATCATACAAGTATTCTCATAGCTATTAAAAATTCACAATCATAAATTTTCGGGACAATCTGTATGGGGTTATAAATCTGAATGTGGCTAGGAGAAATTATTTTCTGCTCTTAGTTTTAAGGTAGCTTCGTTTACTCGATTTCTTAATATTTTGCAAATTATTAGTAATTCAAAAAATTGAACATGCAATGAAGAGAAAGCATTGATATGTAATCCATTTTTCTTGAGTGATTAGATACAAGTACTTGTGAGTAGTTTGCTTTCGCCAATGGAAGATGCTTATTACAGGTCCAGCTTGTCATATTTTCAATATAATTTTATTTATCGCCTGTACTGTAACAAACAGCTATACAAAATACCAAATAAAACAACTAAACCGAGGGCTACTTACAAGTACTTCCAAGTAGATATCAAATTTTTCCCATTGGAAGACGGCTATTATCGAAGCAGTTTTGCATTATAAATTAAAGCAATCTTAGTCTTACAGGAAGCAGGTCTAAAATTGATTCGAAAATGTATCAATAAAAATATAGCAAAATTAGCTACTTGGAATAACAAAAGGGACAAAAGGATCTCATCACAAATTTGGAACTAATAATATTTGATGAAAACCTTAACAGAACTGCATAATGGACACTTAAAGCGATTTTTTTTGGAAATGGATTTGTTTTATATTTACGATATACCGGTCAATAAGCCAACTTACTTCTTGAAACATTATACTTCTCTAAAATGAAACAAGTTCACAGTTCACAGTTTTATGTTTTAGCTGCATTAGACTTGCTATTGTGGATAAACAGATACACAGAAGAATCAATACAACTTGTATTCTGGTGTAAAAAATATATAAATCATCATCTGACGGATACGATGAATAAATTACTGACAGGTTCGACCTAAACGTTTTGTTTATATTGTGATACTGTAATCGGGAAAAATTTCAATCGTAAGGCCCGTTGCAAATTTCAGATAAGAAATATTGATGTTTTTGTATAATTTATGACACATTACCTAATACAACTAATGCCCGGTTTCACAAAAAAATTACTAATCTGTAGATAAATAATATTTCGTTCCTTTCTTCTTTTATAAAAATGCGGTTTGTTTCATAATAAAATTCCAACACAATCAAGTTTTGAAGCAATCATTGCTAAACCTGGCTAAAAATCCAGATGATGGATATTAGTAAATCATTATTTCCCTATTTAAAATCCGAGTTTATTTCCTCCCGATCTAAAAGTTATACTTTCAGTCACTATTCTGACTTTTTGGTCAGTATAATTCAAGATATCAACGCCTTTATTATGACATTCAGAATTTTATTCATTTTAGAATATTTGAAGAGCATTTTTCAAATTCTGGGTTTTCTTTACCACTAAAACATGAATAAAAATTTATAGTATAGCATATTAAATTTATACAGACTAATTCTAAAATTGTAATATTTAGCTAGCTATTCAAATTTTATGGAATTTCAGAAAATATATTTTACATTCCCCAGAGGACAATTTGTACAAAAATTGTTGTATCCCATAGTTTGATAACATATTTAGAACTATTACACGATTTATAAACAAAAAAAATAGGAAACATGATTTTTCAATATAAAAAATAAATAAATAATTCTATTGTTCGGGATATACAAAATCCTGAATTTATTATATTATTATAAAAAAAAGCGGTACGTACGTACATACTATACATTAAACAGGAGTTTTGTCATTTTAACTTGTTTTAAAAATCGGAAAACGGGGGAATCGAATTCGAATTAATTTTTATCGATTTTTCGATTTTTTTTTTTTTTAGTTTCGTGTTGAGTCTATTATATCTGTAGATAATGGTTTTAGGGGTGTAAAAGGAGGGTTGATCTAAAATTATATTTTATGCGAATGATTAATTGAAGATGGGATGCATCATTTAATTTTTCACATTTTTATTGATACATTTTCCAATCATTTATTTAGTCGCGCATATAGATTTTGATTCAGAGAGAGGGTTGATGGTTTAATATTAGTTTTGTGTATGGAAAATCAATTTGTTCCTTTAGTAAGACTAATGAGGTTCTAATTTTGAACTATTACTTAGTTTTTAATTTTTAAACTGTTTGGTTGGATGGGTCTGAATTAATGTGACAAATTGTAAAATAAATTGACCGATTTAAATGTTGATATAGTATATTAAGAACAATCTTCGATAAGTGCAACATACGATAAATGCATCTCAAAACGAAAAAGGAAAATATTAGATATCATCATATTCCTGAACGAAACAATCCCAAAAAATATACAAAAAATACTCAGTATGTAAAGTGCCCCATCGAAATGGAAGACCCCAATAAATTTTTGTTAACTACAATATAAAAAAAAAGGAATTTACATAAGTTATTGTCATCCTTGAGCAGAAAGGGCCAATGCTAAGCGCCTTTGGGGAGTTCTCTATTTTAGTATGTGAAATATTATTAAAAAACAAACATTTTTAAAAAATTCTCCAATCTCTATGAATGTTAGAATTTCAAAAAAAATCGTCTCAACCGGAGTTTGGAGGTGGTAGCCCGCATCTTCTAAGGTATAAAACGAAATAATATTATTTCAAAAATTTGTTATATTTAAAAAAATTGATTTTTTGGGAGGTTTTATTTTGGATAACGGTATTAACGGGTTGGTATCGTTATCCAAAATAAAAAAATCCCAAAAAAAACAAAAATCCCAAAAAACCAAGTTTTTTAAAAATAACACAGTTTTGACATATTATTTTAATTCGTGTTATACCTTGGAGGATGGGGCTACCACCCCCAAACCTCCGCCCTGACGATCTTTTGAAATTCTTGTTATTGCACCATTTTTGAAATATTTGTATTTTTTAATAATAATTCACATCCTAAAATAGTGAACTCCTCAAAGCCGCTTAGCATTGACTCCTTTGCGCAAGGATGATAGAAAAACGTCAGAAAAATTTCAAAAATATTAACATTTATAAAAATATTTACATTTGTATTTCACATACTAAAATAAAAAACTCCTCAAAGCCGCCTAACATAGGCCTTTCCGCGCAAGAATGGCATGAAATTATGTAGATTCCTTTTGTTTTGTTTTCATATTATAGTTATCAAAAATTTATTGAGGTCTTCCCTTTCGATGGGGCAGTTTACTTTGTATTTTTTGGTATTTTTTTTGTGGGATTTTTCCGTTCGGGAATATGATGTTATCTCGATAATTACCTATTCCCGAGGAACAAAATTCCGGGGGACATAATCCCAAAGGGCAAAACCCCGAAAATAAAAATCCCGAAAGTACAAAATCCCGAAGGTACCAGATACCGAAGATACATAATTCCGAGGGTACAAAATCCCGAGAGTACAAAATCCCGAGAGGACAAAATCCCGACGGTACACAATCCTGTAAACTCGAGGAAATCCAGAATAAAATTGAATATCGCACGGAATTCTATTTTATTCGGAATTTCCTCGGAATTACGGTTTTTTTCAAAATGATAAAACTTATATAGTTCAGA
>CAUVYM010000728.1:0-23365 GCA_963556165.1 Tipula helvola
CTAACCTAACCTAACCTAACCTAACCTAACCTAACCTAACCAACCTAACCTAACCTAACCTAACCTAACCTAACCTAACCTAACCTAACCTAACCTAACCTAACCTAACCTAACCTAACCTAACTAACCTAACCTAACCTAACCTAACCTAACCTAACCTAACCTAACCTAACCTACCTAACCTAACCTAACCTAACCTAACCTAACCTAACCTAACCTAACCTAACCTAACCTAACCTAACCTAACCTAACCTAACCTAACCTAACCTAACCTAACCTAACCTAACTAACCTAACCTAACCTAACCTAACCTAACCTAACCTAACCTAACCTAACCTAACCTAACCTAACCTAACCTAACCTAACCTAAACCTAACCTAACCTAACTAACCTAACCTAACCTAACCTAACCTAACCTAACCTAACCTAACCTAACCTACCTAACCTAACCTAACCTAACCTAACCTAACCTAACCTAACCTAACCTAACCTAACCTAACCTACCTAACCTAACCTAACCTAACCTAACCTCTAACCTACCTAACCTAACCTAACCTAACCTAACCTAACCTAACCTAACCTAACCTAACCTAACCTAACCTAACCTAACCTAACCTAACCTAACTAACCTAACCTAACCTAACCTAACCTAACCTAACCTAACCTAACCTAACCTAACCTAACCTAACCTAACCTAACCTAACCTAACCTAACCTAACCTAACCTAACCTAACCTAACCTAACCTAACCTAACCTAACCTAACATCTAACCTAACCTAACCTAACCTAACCTAACCTAACCTAACCTAACCTAACCTAACCTAACCTAACCTACCTAACCTAACCTAACCTAACCTAACCTAACCTAACCTAACCTAACCTAACCTAACCTAACCTAACCTAACCTAACCTAACCTAACCTAACCTAACCTAACCTAACCTAACCTAACCTAACCTAACCTAACCTAACCTAACCTAACCTAACCTTACTGATGCAGATCTTTCTAGAGACTCGTACTTACGGGTTGAAGACGCAGCACCTGGAACCTTTGCACCAGCCTTGGGTGAGCCGGCCTGTGCTCCACTGAATGTCTTGGTAGTATTGTAATCATTAAAAACCATACTTTATTTAAATATTCTCTTAAATACTTTTAGGGTTTCAAAGTTAACAAATCAGCTATCATTGATTGTATCACCATGACACAATGATAGCGTTTCCAACTTTGATTGGTCTTTACATATAAAACTAATGTTTTTTAGATCAATTAATAAAACATGAGATGATTATATTTATTTTTAGATAATTTCTATTCATTGGTATTATTTAAAATTTATTTTTTACTAATTTTTTATTATGATTTATTATTTTTATTATTATTTTTTTAGCTTTTTTTTAATTTTTTATTATTTTTTATTATTTAATATTTATTTTTGAGCGGGTAATCCCGATTAAGTATCCACAATTACGTGGGTTTCCTAGTTTAAATGCTTGTAAACTCGAACGTTTATTTACCTCAAAAATCGTAGAAGTTGATTTTATTTTATTTCTACCGACGTGTTATTTTGTTAAAAATCTTCATTCTAGGAATATATCAAATCAGTTACTTTTGTTAAATTTCAAAAATTAAAAAACCGTTTCTTGAAGAACTATAAAGCCTGCGCTATATTAATTCTCTTTTTTTTCTGTAAATTCATTTCTCGTTGAGTATGATTTGTGCAAAGTTCGGTTGGTTCAAGAATCACAAATTCTATAAGACATCGGAGTGTGGAAAATAGGTGATCATCGCACGATCTCTACGATTCATCTGTAATATCTTTTTCAAAATAAAAAATGTCTTTAAAATCAAATTTGTGGTTCAAACTTGTCTCCAAATACAAAACCTCATCAAATTTGCTTCCGGAAGTCATCAGTAATTGTTTTATTGGACTCATGATTTAAGATTTGTAAAACCTGTTTATTTACCTTTTAATAATGAACATTGAGCCCAAGAGCATATACTGAACTGAATACTCACCTACTATGTTTTTCAATAAGATAATTAGTGCAGTCCCCCTTCTGATTCACCTTCAGCGGGAACGAATCCTACTTGCGATACTATAGATTTTCTTCAAAAATAAATAAATAATACTATTTAATTAAACAGCCGAATTTCTTAAATTACTCAAAAAAATATGAAAACTCTCATTCTTATACTTCCGCTTAAATAAAAACTCACAAAAATCAAATCCATATCGTTATTGCATTCATATTCCTGGATTTAATTTTTCTCTTAAATAATCCCCATGAGTTTTCAATTTTCTGCGTATTCGCCCAGTTACGGGATCCACAAAATTTTTAGTGTGGTTAACTGTCATATGAAGGCACGCGGATTTTTGCGCAAAAGCGGACTTTTGCGCAAATTATAAATAAATTTAATTAAAATTAAAAATTGATATTAAAATCATTTATAAACCTAACCAGTTATAAACCTAACCAATTATAAACCTAACCAATTATAGACACTCGCTATTTTTTCTAAAAATGTTAAATCATAATAATATAAATAGTTTTTGCAAATCCCGTATATTTTCATTTCATTATCACACAATAAATTTTCTCCATTTAATTGTTCATCTATCAATTTATCAAAATTCAATTTTAAGTCTTTACTGAACGAATAATCCCTATTTCTTATGGTATTTATAAAAGTAAATAGGTTTGGATGGGGTGCATCAAATTCTGTATGTAAACTTCGATTATATGCTTCAGTACTATTATTACTTATAGGTATTTTGAATAAAATACGATCATGGCATGTCCAAAATTCTATATTGAACCCAGTTTTTTTATTATTATATATAATTCTTTTCTACAAAACTAAACAAATCCAAAATATTTTTTTCTTTGAAACTATTTGTAATTCGATTCTTTAAAATTTCATATTTTTCTTTTACATCGCTTATCTTCAAAAAAGGGATACAAATCAGCATTTTAATACTATTGCAAAATATATTGTTATGCATATATAAGTTATAAAGGTCAAATGATTTTAAATTTCGCAGCCATATATTAGTCCAATGAAAAAAACAGCCATTTATGGTAACATTTTTTAGCTCTGTTAAGTTTTTCATTGGGGTTATATATTTTTTTTTATTTTGCGCAAAAGTCCGCTTTTGCGCAAATGCGCAACAGCGCATGAGTTTTCAATTTTCTGCGTATTCGCCCCAGTTACGGGATCTACAAAATTTTTAGTGTGGTTAACTGTCATATGAATATACCTGAAACTTTCCAAATTTCTATACCCGCGCCAGCATTCAGTAATGATTACGTACCTACTTCAATATTTTCCTTAATAATATTTATTAGAATATTAGCATCCCTAAATATTACAGAAACAAAAAAAGATTCACCAGTATCCCTATCAATCCCCCAGAAAACCCAAGCAAACCTTACTAACTGCCCTACATTATATTTCCTTTTCGAGAATTTACTCTCCTCCACCTCTACAAAATGACCTCGTCCCTCTATTTCCTTGGCCTTTGCCGCAAAAAATATTAGATGCTACCGTTTGAACTTTCCATACCAAACATTAACAGTTTTGTGACTCTTTGTATCCACTTCAAAAATTGACAAGTTTTGGCCTACGTTTAATGTCCAAAAGTATAGTAAATCCAAAAGTTTAATTATCGATTTTTATGTATTAAAAAAAAGTGTTCCCAAAAACTGAGCATACTGTAGAGAATTTAAAACACTTCCTTCTCAACTTGTCACGTATTTTGGATATAGACATTATTTGGTGGCTTCAATTCGGGCAAAACTTTTCATTGGGGAGGTAATTCATTTCCATTAACCAAATGATTGTAGAAGTATAAGTTGTTGTTTTAGTGGCTAAAAGACGGTGATTCATGATGTAAAATTGATTTTTATTTTTTGTTTATTTATTTTGTCTGAAGAAAATCTATAGTGTTACAAGCAGGATTTGAACCCGACGAAGAGATGATTAAGGGGAACTTTACCAGATAATTTAAGGGCGTGTCATACATTCGTAACGTCTTTATCACAATCTATTCGAAACTAGAACAGTCTTTCTTTATAAAACAAAATCATGGTTTCAAAAAATCGTTTAATTAAAGGAAATACGATCATCAATCAATGAACAGGAATATCTCTACAACCATCAACCAATCGCTTTCTGAAAATGCGACAAGATTAAATTCAAATTACTTAAATTTTTGGATCATACGCCAAAATTTCCCCCCAGAGGACTCTCCCGCCAAAATTTCCCCCCAAAAAAAATAAAAAATATATAAAAATGAAAAAATAATCAGCCTTATGGAAAACCCAGACAACGTTGAAAGGATTTGTATGAATGAGGACAAAAGAACAGTTATAAATTTTTTTATGGAGAATAATTTGCTTCATCGAGAATATTTATGTTCTGAGTGTAATACATCAATGTTATTAGTAGTTTATAAGAAACATAAAGACGGTTATGCATGGATATGTATGGTTAGTACGTGTATTGCGTATAAATTGTACACGTCAATACGAAAAAACTCTTTTTTTGAACCCTTTAGTATTCCATTGGGTTTGTGTTTAAGAATTTTAGTAAAGTATAGTGTACGACAACCACTTTACAGTATTAAGTTAGCTTTGAGTGTTGGAAAAAGAACGATTGACAGAATTATTGAACGCTTCATAAATAAAATTTTAGAACCTGATTATACAGATAATAAACTCGGTGGCCCTGGAAAAATTGTACAGATCGACGAAACGATGCTCAACTACAAATGCAAGAGCCACCGAGGACGATCTCCGAACAATAAAACAGATTCTTTATGCATTGTCGAAGTAATGGGGCCGATTACTCGTATTTTTGCTACAGTAATTCGAAACAAAGAAGCTGCTACTCTTATTCCAATAATTTGTAATCAGGTAAGCGCTAGGCGAACTTTCGCCGAAGGCGAAAGTTCGCCTAGTTTTATTAAAAAAAGCAAACTTTGATCTAAAATTATTACTTATAAAATTAAAATAAACAGCCATAATGGAACTTATCCCCACAAAGAGAGGAAAGCAATTACTGACTGAAAATAACTTTATTTATCACCTTAAGAACCAAAATAAGACTTCAAATCTGTGGTATTGCAAAAAGAAGACATGTCCCGGTCGTTTAAAAATAGATAAAGATGGGAACGTAATTACAAGGACTTCTCATGATCACATAGGCAATAAAAACGCTGTGCGCCGGCAATAGAAAAATAAATAAATAACACTATATATGATTTTTTTTAAAGCAAATAAATATTACGGTTGAAGTTTCCTTATCTACCCATCGGGTTCAATCTCGCATTTTCCATCTATGTTTAGTTTATAATTCAATATTTCTATATTAACAAGGTTAGGGTTCTCTTTCAATGGAATGTTTGGTTAGGTTGTTGAAGAATACACGAAAACCGCCTGGCTTGCCGCTGTTCGCCGGTCGGCCGGGTAGATAAGGAAACTTCAACCGTTATATTTATTTGCTTTAAAAAAAATTTTCTTTTGCCGGCGAAACGTCGCTCAGCCAAATTTAAAGGATGTGGGAAGGATGATAAATAATTACGATAAATTGGATTACTTGGCTGCAGTGGGGGGAATTTATTCTTGGAATTCTTAAATAACGTATTATATTTTTTTTTTGTTTTATAATTTTAGATCAAAGTTCGCCGAAGGCGAAAATTCGCCAAGCCGTTAATATTTGTTATACAATACAATTTATTGAAAAAATGTTAAAAATTGTAAATACTTTATTAATAATTATAATTGTATATTAATAGGAATGATGGTTTTAATTTTTAGACCTTTATATTTACATATTGAATAATAATAAGAGTATATGGTAGAATTAAAGATTGTTCATACAATATAAAGTATTCTAAATTTGGTGATTATAAGCTAGTAATTGAAATTGACAAAAGAACATACAGACGGAAACAATATAATGGCTAGCGCTTAGTTAATGAGTGTTGTTTTAGTCGCAAAAACTAACTATATATATATATTCATTTAATGCCTGTATAAAACTAATATATTATTCGGCTGAAATGCTTTTGAGGGGTCCCGATTAAGTCATCGTTTACGATGACTTAATCGGTACTTTTAACTGCATTTCAGTCCATATTTGTCTGATTTTTCGGAAAATACAAATAAATTTTCATATTCCCGCCTTTTCTTTAAATAAAAAGCAAATAAAAAACCGGTAACTGTCGGTTATTGGGGTGGATCGAACACATAAATTATCCTTTTTTCGTATTGATTTAGTAAGAATTATTACTTTTAGATCCTTACTAAATCAATACGAAAAAAGGATAATTTATGTGTTCGATCCCCCCCAATAACCGACAGTTACTAAAAAACCTTATGAAATTACGAGATTTTTATCGAAAATTCAGTAGCGAAAAAAGAACAATCAATTATTTATTGAAAAAGGGAATCATTAACCCTATTAGAATATGTTATAAATGCAAAATCATAATGAAAACTATTATGGAAAAGAAATTATATCGTTGTAGCCGCCGAAAATGCAACCATAAAGCTTCCATTTTTAAAAATATATTTTTTAGAGTTGTAAATTATTAATATGCATTTGTTTGAAATTGTGCTATTTATATTTAAACAAGATGCCTAATTCGGAAATTATAAAAGTTACTGGATTTTCTTCACATACTGTAACCGATTGGACGCATCTTCTACTGCAACTTTTGGGGGAATCAATAGACATTACCACATTAAAAATAGGAGGTCCTGGTATTATAGTTGAAATAGACGAAACGAAGCTTGGGAAGTAAAAATACCATCGAGGTCATCGCGTTGAATGTGTCTGGGTTGTATGTGATGTCGAAAGAACAACGGAAAAGAAGTATTTTGCTGTTGAAGTAGAAAATCGAAATACAGAAACTTTGAGAAATATTATTGAAACTTATGTTTTACTCTGTTCGATAATACTTACTGATGGTTGGAAAGCTTATAATGAAGCATGTTCTTCCTTAAAATTTGAACACCATACTGTAAACCACAGTAAGCATTTTAAGGATCCCATTACCGGCGTACATACTAATACAGTAGAAGGATACAATAATGAATTAAAAACAAAAATTAAACCGATAAATAGAACACGTAAAAACATTAAATACCATTTATTGTATTATATATGGAGAAAACAACAAAAAGGATCGATTTGGAAAGGATTTTTAAGATGTCTAAAATTAATTAAGTATGAATAAATTAGTATGTTTCTAAAAAAATTAATTAACCTATAAAATGGTTAGGTTATATATATTTACCTCAACACAACCAATTAAAAAAATATAAAAATAAAAACAGATGAAATTTTCCGAGGATTTAGAAAGCACAAGAGCAGCGACACCCATAAAGTAATACAATAAGACGCCCAAATACACAAATTCGTGTGACCTCTCAAATGCAATAAATCCCAAAATAGAAACAAATCTGGATATAAGAGATTACATGATAGGAGGAGAAAACGTTATGGTTTAATTTAATCAAAATAATTTTGGATAACACAAATATAATCAAGGTTATGTGGTCAAAAGTGTTCGGGTGTATCTAAATCACGAATGAAAGATTTTTTTTGCATTATAAGTTATAAAAAGAGATTTAAAACTTTCATTGAAATTAAATTAAAATAATAAGGCACGGCTCTTTTGATATTACTAATAAATGGCGTAAACATATGGGATTTAAATTAAATATTAATTTCTTTCATAAAAATAACAATCGTAAAAAAGAATTTGCCAATTACGAGGCTATCACATCTATCATATGAAAGGAATTTGCACAGGTTTGAAAAGAGCAGCCCAATAAGAATGAGAGTCGAAGATAAGGTTGCTAAAAGTATTTTCCATTTTATGTGGACAAGAATTAACAAAAATAAAAACTTACGCAAGGAGCTATTAAATATTTAATTTAATTATTTATTGAATTTTACAACCAAGGCTGTGTTTGAACACAGGGGTCCTTTATTGTGTATTTTCGCCCAAAAGTGTTTTTTTGAAATAAAATATTTATTTTTATCAACTTTAATAGTTTGAGAAAAAATTTTAAACCTAATATGCTTTTATTCAATTCTAACTAATCATTATTTGTATTAATCTGTTTATAATTTAATATATTTTGGATAGAATAAGATGAATAGTGTAGAAAAGAGAATGAACATTATTTATAGAATAAATTCTATGCCTTAATGTTTGTTAAACAAATAGAAAATTTTTCGTGAAATTTTATAAACTAACATGAAGATCTCCATTTACGTGAAAAAATAATAAAACCCAAAGTCAAAATAATAATTACAATCAATGTAATAGCAAAAAAGAAAATTAATCGACTTCTACGCCAATTAGTATAATTCTTTAACATAGTCTGATTTTTTAAAACCCTATCATTAAAACTTAATATTGATTTATCAAAGATTTCTGGTGAAAGTACCGCATTTTTGTATTCCATTTTAATATTTTCTAATTCTTTTTTAATTCTATCGAGGTCTACGATTTTCATTTTTCCTAATTCATTAGATACAAAATATAAATCATCTTTAAATTTTTCTAATATTTTTACTATTTCTTCTTGTATTCTTTTAGATTTGGTTAAGCTTTCTTCAATTTCATTTTCTATTTGAGATACTTCATTTGGTTTAAAGAACATAGATTTCAAATTTCTTTCCACTTCATAATTGTTTACTAAAAACTTGTTCATTTCTTTTATTGAAACATCGAATATTAAATTATATGATTTTTCCGGATGTATTTTTAAAATTTCTTCACTTTTTTCAATAACTTTAGTCATTTCCTCATATTTTCGATCAAAGGGATTACTCTTAATCTTTAAATGATCGTCTAGTTCAATATTAAATGTTGAAAGATTTACTTTAAGCTCATTTGTAAAATACTCTAGCGTAATATTTTTTATATATCTTACAGAATATTCACTTAACTCAACTTCATACTTTAAATCGCTAGAACGTGAGAAATAAGATGTTACATTAACCGTACATTCATTAAAAGCGTTAAATAATTCTTTTTTTGCGATTTCTAGGCGCTCGTTATAAGAATGTGCAACATTTCTTTGTTCCAACAAAATTTTTAAACTCTTACTTTCTAAATATTTAAGATCGATAGAACAATTCATTATTTCTTCTATACCTTTAAATTCAGACATCACTTGGTTAATAAAATTCACTATTTCTTGTTTGCATTTTTCTTTCCAAAAACCCACGATAAACTTTTTACTAATTTCCTTTGATCTATAAAAGAAAGGCTTATTTTTTTCTTGTATTTCTTTCATAAACCAAGATATTGAATATCTGATGGTAAAGGTTTCTTTTAAATCAAGATTAAACGTTTGCATAGAATAAACGAGAAATTTTTCTACTTCCGCTTCATATTTTTTCATATTACCTAAAAAATTCCAACATTCTTCACAATAGGAACAGTTTTTTGTTTTGGTATGATTTTCAAAAATTCTCAACTTCTCTTCAATGTATTTTTCTTCATTTTTAATCTCATTGAAATGTTTAATAAAAGTTATAAAATTTAAATTTTTGTGTTTGTAAAGATTTAAATCGATTTCAATATTTCCACCAGAAACATCAATTTTTTTTAGTTCATCGATAACAGCTTTTTTGTATTTTTCTTTCAAATCACAAAATTTCGAATAAAATTCAACTTTAAATTCTTCTAATGTTTTAGGCGGCTCTTCACTTTCAAATAGCTTAAACATTCGATCAACATTTTGGCAAAATTGCATAAAATCTTGATATAAAACGTGTAGTTTACCATTGAAAATTTCATCCCATAATGTTATTGTTAATTCGAATCCTTTCATCCATTGCTTTCTATGAAAAGTAGCCCTTCTTTCTGTTTGTAAAAAATCCTCAATAAGTTTTTTGATTCTGTCAATGTCTGAGGTAGGTTCGATAACCGAGATGTCAACTTCCTCGAAAGTGTATTTTTTATTAAAAAATTTTTTATCTCTAAACATCAATTGATGTTCAATAGATGCAAGAATTTCTTTTTTGTTTACAATAAAAGAAACAACACCTTCCAATAATAGTAGAAAATTCATTAGTTTGTAATTTTGAAAAGGGGGTTTTTTATTAAAAGTATGCCAGATAGAAAAAGATAGCAAAAAAATAAGAGATAAGAAAAAAAAAATAAGAGATAAGAAAAAAAAAGATAAGAGATAAGAAAAAAAAAAGATAAGAGATAAGAAAAAAAAAAGATAAAAAAATGTTATTTTTTAAGAGTATTGTAAAACCCCACAAAAACAAAGAAAAAATTAAGTAGCTAAAAATTTAGTCAGTTTTATTTTAATTTATTTTATAATTTCTTCGAAATTTAATCACATTATTTTCTTTTAAAGTTTTTTTTTAAAAAATATAAAATATATTGTTTTTATGAATCATGTGAAGATAAACTCCCGAGGCGTTAATGTTCACTTGAAAGAATGAAAAAAATTCTTAATATTAAATATGAAGATCATAATTTATGATGCGTTGCGAAAAAAATTATGAATGATTAAAAACCTTAATTAAAATATAAAACAATATTGTTTCTATTTATAAATAAGAAAATATTAAAAATTTTTAAATACATTTGAATAATAATTTATTTAATCGATAGATTTTACTCAGTGGGTGGGAGAATATGGTCCAAATAAAAAATTATCCCCGGGAAATAGGGTCAATATTCTGGCAGATCGAGAATTGAACCCGATATACTTCCTGGCAGGTATAGTAGAATATCCACTAGGCAAGGACACTTAAAATATATTAAAAATATATAAATTTAATTATTTCTATTGTTATATAAAAAAATATTCTGCTCCATATTCTCAGAAATCATAAACAACATTATATGGTCAACAACAAGTATAACATTGAAATATCCCTGAGTTTATTAAAGATGATTTTTAAACTTTGTCCGGCAAAAGCGAAAGAGAAATTATTTACATTCTTATATCATGTGGATTTCTAAAAGGTTCGGGAATTTTGCAGACTGTAATTTTATCCTTGAAAAAATCACTTTTTTCTAACAAACTACATCCTAATTTAAGATGCACGAAAAGAACGTGTTCATGCAAAAGAATTTCCATTTTGAAAGACACCATTTTCGATGGAATAAATCTTTCATTCAAAGCCACTTTAAACGTATTATATTTTTTTACGTTAGAAGATCTGTTTACGATGCCAGTGAAGCACTTAATCTTTCTAAAAAAAATTATGTCTTTTTATAAGCTTCTTCGGTCAAGTATTCTTTTTTTATTGACAAATTTTCGGTTAAAATTGGAGGCCCGGATATTATTGCTCATTTTGATGAAGCATCAATTACATCACGACATGGATGTTTATACCTTCTAATACAGTTTGGGTTGTAGGTGCTATCGATATACGAACACGAAGCTGCCTTTTAAAGTTTTTGCAGTCAATATCAAGATCTGATTTTTTCGTATTTTTAAGTGGATGGATTTTACCGAAAGTGTAGGTTATACTGATTGTCTCGCTTCGTATAATACACTTTCATCTTTAGGGTTTACGCATTTTACTGTAAATCATTCAAGGAATATAATAGGCCCTGATGGTATACACACGAATTGGATCGAAGGAATTTTCGGTGTTATGAAAAAAATGATGATGAAATATGATTCAAATTGGTCTGGTGTTAAAAATCTGAATTTTATGCTTGCAGAATTTTGTTTCAGTATTCGTTTAATATGTTGAATCGAAAACACGCATTTATTTGCTTATATTTTGTTTTAAAAAGAGATCGTTTAGAATCGAATTCATAACAAAATAATTATTTAACTCCCCATTTAAATTCTAATTTTTGGATTTACTTTGTCTATTACGCCCGAGTTCGATACTCGAAATGTTACTTTTTCAAAAATTATAAAAAATAAATAATAACGAGGCATTAAATATTTTTAAAGTTTTTATTCAATTAAACTGTTTTGAACAAAGTAATAGCCTTTCCCATAAGACCTCTTTATGTTTTAACCTCCATATAAATTCAAAAGGTTTACCTTGAAGTTTTGAACGAACTCTGCATCATATGGCTACCTTTCTCTTTATACCATTCAATGTACCCTCAATATGATTTGTATGCTTTCCGTCACTATTCTTGAAGCCAATGGAATGGTTAACCCAATGATGCTCGAATCGGTTGTCGGCCTTAAACTTCGAGTATCCTTTCCAGCCGTCAGAATAACCACGGACCCAGTAATTACATACTTCAGAACCAAATTGTTAAAAGTTAGGCATTCCTGTTCTCAACAATTACTGCAAAAAAAAATCTCCTATCTTTGGTGCATTCTACACCCCCCGAAAACCAAGGCTCCTTCAACATGGTGATCGTTGTTGTACTTCCTTTTTCCAAACTTGGATTCATCCAGTTGTACTTCTATACCAGGACCTTCAATCTGGATTTTACTACCTTCAATTTCAATTAATATTGAAGACAATATTATATTTTGAACCCTGGCAACAGTCTTAGAAGAGTGACCTGTAATTAATTGTTTTGACGGAAAGGAGGTTTTTGCTAACCATAAATAGCAAATTCTAAAGAAGTCAGAAAAATTCAACAAGGATTTATCGAAAATTGTATTATTCGGTGCAGATTGTGTTTTTCTGCAGGTTTTTTTTCGGCGACGGAAAGAGAACTCTGAAAGTGTTGAAACAGGATGTCCACAATGTTTAAATGCTGTATTAGGATGAAATGGTCCATTGTTAAATGCAAATTTCTTTGCAAATGATTCATCGGTGAACAATTGTAATAAAGATTTGTTTTAAGGAAACATGAGGTTATAAAGTAAAATTAAAATAATAATATTTCTAATTTAAAAAGTAACACTTAGAGTTTCGAACCCGGGGGATAATAGGTAAAGCTCAACCTAATTTTTAAATTAATTTATATTTTTATTTAATTAAACTTTTTTTAAATTTCATTTAATTATTTTTTATGTGGGCCGTATTCTCCCACCCTTTTAGTCCTATATACGCGGAATATTAGTTAATTGTTTTAAATCTTACACAAAACTAAAACAATTTTGTATTTTTAAAAACGGTTATAATCAACTTTATTTTAATCAATTTTATTAAATTACAAGGATTGAGAATAGAACTCGACTGGAAACAATATGTAAAATAATGTTTTTTTTACCACTTTTTATAAGAATTGAATCTTTTCGCCTATCTTAATTCATTTAACCCAAAATTGCTTTAAATTAAAAACTAAAAGAGTAACTTCTCAAAATTTATATCTCTAAGTATTAATTACTAATTAATCATTTATTCTTTCAATAATTAATTATTTCAATTATTAATTAATTATTTATTATTAAATTTTTTTTTATTCTTTCAATTATTAATCTTTGCATAAATTAACCACCCTACAATGAAATACGAAAGCTATAAATTTAATTATGAATTATCCATGAGATGTAAAGATAAGGTACAAACATTGTACTACTTGAAAGAAATGCTTAAGTATAAAGTTGAACATGATGTTATAATTCAGAGAGAAGACCTGCAAGCATTAGAAGATATTTATATTGAAATGATAGCCAATCTAACGAAGACAATTAATAAACACACGAATTTCGATAAAAAAATTAAAGAAGATCAAGAAATAAATTTTAGTAAAAAATATTTAATGAAATTAGAAGATGAACTTAAAAATGTATTTGATGATGCATTAAATTTTTTAGAGATTTTTAATGAAAAGTTTTTATTTGATGAAATGGTTGCTTATCACTACAAAATTAAAGCCGATTTCTTAAGAACCAGAGATAGAATCTTTAGATTAGATACTTCAACTAATTATTTAGACGAAGCTTTATCTTTTTATGAAAAGGCTTTAGAAATTGTAAACGATTATCCGAACTCATCCCCTTATAAATTGGATGTAAAATTAAATTTTTTAAGATTTAATTCAATAACAGAACCAGAAAACTTGGAATCTATTTTCGAGGAACTAAAATTAATGTATGAAGAATCTTTTGTTTATTCTTCTCTTGTAAATAATGAAGATTGGAAATATTATAATGAGGTTATGAGGTTGATGCATGTTTTTATTGGGAGGAAGTATGAATTTGATGAATCAACACTCAGCACGTTTGTATCTAAAGATATTAAAAACAATTTTGCTTTCATCGTTTCTCAAAAAGAATTTTTAAAGTCCCGTTATTTTTTTTAGATTAAAATTGTATTTTTTAGATTAAAATTGTATTTTTTAGAGTAAATCTTTTTTTTTGGATAAATAAAATATTATATTCTTAAAATAAAATAGAAAATCTTTTTATTTATATAATAAAAATATTTTATTATTTAGTATTGGTTATCACTAGGGCTATCAAATGCAATTTTTTGGCAGCTCTAGCTATTAGTGTAATTGCAAACAGGTTTGATAAAAACATAAGCCCCTCAATTTATTGTTTACTGGATAAGTGCCCACCAACTTCTATATCAGTAGAAAGAAGTTTTTCATTACTAGCTAAGGATCGAAACTTTTTGCCTGATAACGTCAACAAGTATATGTTTTATTATTATAATAGTAAAGTGTCAGTAAATAAAGAGTTTGAAAATGATTTTGATGATTAAATAAGAAATTTTTCGGTGGGTTTTTAAAATCGCTATAAATATTTGTTTTTTTAAACACAATTTTTTTCGATATAAATGCAATTTTTTGACAGCCCTAGTTATCACTGAAGACGAGAATCTTGTTGATTTTGTTTTAAAATCTATATACTTATTTTTGAATAAATTAAAAATAAATGTATTTTTATTCTTCACCTTGTAAGTCGTATGAAATCTTTGTATCAAGTATAAGTATGTTTACTTTTCTGTATGTGGAAATGTTTATATTTTCTTTAATGGCTTTTAGTGGTTGTTTTCTTTTATCTAATTTTCTTGACCGTAGTATTGTTTTACAAAAAATTAAATTGTGGGTAAACCAGATTAAGCTTTGTTTGGGTTCTTTTAAATGTTATAATTATCGTTTTAGAGGAGGGATTAACTCTTTCTTCATTTTGTGTCAAAACGGCCAGCTCTTCTAGGATATCCGGCCCCATTTTTATTCAAGTAACTAAATTTGTTTTGATAGAAATTTTAAGCATCAATATTTAAGTAATTGATTTAAAACCTCCAATAAATTACTATTTCGTACACCAACACGAGATAAAAACCTTTCGTTTTTGAACATTTTAAAAGATTCACACCTTTTTTATTAAAAAAATCGGCTCTCTTTAATGCAGTTCATTCAAAAATAAAAACTCTTTGTGTTCTTGTTTGAGTAAATTAAATGAATAATATTACACGTTAAAACATAAACAATATCTTTAAAAAAAATGTACCTCTTATTATTATCACGTAGTTTATTATAAATTCTTGTGACATTGTTCCTAAGAAATAGAGTAACAAAGCCTTTGAATAAACCTGTTGTTTTTTAGTATATACTCTGTATAAACTTTCAGGCCGGCTTTAAAGTACTCTTGTGTTGCTTTTAGAACATCTGTATAATTTAAATGTTTATATACTCTATATAAACGTTGTATTTTATATAATGGCAGTGTTGCAACAAAAATAGCCCTCATCACGTATACGAGGATGCGTTAAAACAACAAAAAAGTCAATAAAAACCATAATATAGTAAGTTCGAATATTTGGTGAATTTAATTAAAATATCGGATAATATTGCTGCGGATATATTGAGAAACATCACATAGGAAAAATTGTCTGGTTGATACATATAGACTAGCGGAATTAAATATTTTTTATGATAGTGTTTGCTTTGTAATTGTAATTTCAAAAAGTCTATTATTATGACCCTGTTTAAAATTTTGGTCAATAATATGAACCAGTACTGTACTATATCCTGGTGCTGTAATATTTCAATTTTCATCATTATTAAAACAACATTCATAATATCATTTAAATCTCATTATTTATGGTTAAAAAATTTAAGGAAGATGGTTTAAGAGTTTTTCTTTCTAATTTTTCGGAACGAATCTTTCATTGAATATTTAAATACTAACGCATATTTTCAAACAGATGGCCTGATTATTGTCGGGAATAGAAAACAATCAGGAGGTATGTTCTGTCGATATTAAATATTATAGAAGGTTTGGATGTAGTTATGTTTTGTATTTATAAAAAAGGAATTCCTTGTTAGATTTATTCACTTAGAAACTGTTCGAACAAGTATTTTGGGATTATCTGAAAATCAACCTGAAATAACTCATACATGATTTTCCTATAAAATAGCCTGTCTGTTTCACTAACAAATGTTGTGTCTGAACAGAAAATAATTCCCAAGTCTTCGACAACGTCTAATAGAACTAATGAATTATAATCAACATTTCTTAAAAATATTTTCTTTACGAGTTTGAATAGCTCTATTAAGAACTCACTTCTATCAAGTGATAATCCATAAGGAGTACATCATCGAATCTTATCATAAAATTCGAAAACATTATTTTCCTCTAAATCCATTCTCAATTTTTCAAGATATTCTATTGGAATCATTCTCCCTAAATGAAAGATTATGTATTTTCTTAATACGTAATACAATTCTGCTGTAGTATAGGCAGATAAATCAGATACAGTGTCTGTGTTGACTTGGCTTGACAACATTATGATTTTTCTATGATCTACGTATGCAAACATAAAATTGAAATTTTTTTCATTTCTCATTGCTATTTTTTCTAAAATATTCCAAACACTCAAACTTATTCTTTCTTCGTCATCTAATGAATCTCGATTACAGCTAAACATTCTACCAAATGTTGTTTTCATACCTGGTTTGTCATACCTTATATTTAAGTCACAATATTTTCTAAATCGGTTCAACAATTTGGGTTCTGTTTTATGAAATTCTATTATATTTTCTTTATCAGCATTCTTTTCTCTCGGATTCAAAGTGTAAATTAGTCTTTTTAAGATCACCTTTTCTTCAATAGAACATTTCTCGTATTTCTTTTCAAAAAGCTTTTTGTAATTGATACTTTTTGCTTTTTTAGGCTTTGCGACTTTCTCAATTGCTTTACTTTTCTTTTGAAACTTTTGATTTATGAATGACATGATTATATTTATCAAATTATTCAAATAGAGAATTAGGATGCTTTCGTGGTTCATGTTTTTGTTTGTTTTGATGTAAACATTTATAAGTCTTATTTTCAATCGAAAAGTAAACAAAGAATAAGTTTTTGCATGATTTAATACAGACAAATAAGAAAAGAAAATAAAATAATTTTATTTTCATTGATATAATTGTGTAAAAGTATTTTTTGTCGCGGAAAATTAAACCAAGGTACTTATTTCAAAATGTGTCTTTAAATTTATTTAAATCTGTATTTTTTATTATATAGTTAATATATTCAAATATGAAGAATATTAAATGTTTATCTTAATTTTTAATCGATTCTACAACAATAAAACAATCTTTATAAAAAGATTTGCCTTTTTTTATCACTGTTCATTATGAATTTCCTACAAAAAATAGGTTAAATATTTAATTAAAGAATGTTGATATTAAAGGAAATCAAAGTGGTTTAAAGATGGTCTGTTAATATTAAAACATCACGTTTTAGGCGTCTTGTTGTTTAATCTACACAGATATTGTACCCTTTGAGATGGTATAAAACGTTGGTTTGTATTCAAAGAAGATAACGGAGCTATTTTCTATGTATGATTTGACATGAGCTATACAAATGAATGGATATATCTCTTACGATGGTGTTACTTGTGCATTATAATAAATTTTATGGGCGTTAAAAATATTAGGTTTTAATAATACTCTTTTTGTACTAATGACATGACCCTAAAAAGTACTAGATTGAAATTAATGTTAAATGGATTTTAGTAGCACAATATGAGTTTACTGTTATCAATAAACAACGGTGCTATTGAATGGTTAATGGAAATAAAAACTAATTATTTTGTAAAGTGTGCTGTTTAAAAGAAGTGGATTTTTATTTATTTATATTAGCTGCAATGTATGATATAAACGGGTTGCTTTTTATTTAGGGAATCTGACAAGCTGAAAATTATATATAATTATGCATGTCTGTGTTTTATGGCATATAAACATTTGCTAATGATTATATTTCTAGCATTTGATAAAAATGAAAATTTGGTTATAAATGAGGCGTTATTAAATTATCAATATATGGTTAATTGAATTCTGTTATGTACACCTTAATGATTTTGTACAAAGATCTAGAACATTTTCTAGATTAAGGCAAATTATATAAACCGATAAGGAAATCGTATTTTTAAATGGCCATATTTATTATTGTAATTATATACTTTGAGGGTTTAATTAAATGAATATATAAGAAAAATATTTCCAAATTCCATGAATAACCAATTAGAAATTCATTCTAACATCACATTTCTATTACAACAATTATTCTTTATATGTCTTATTGTAATTAAAGGGTATTTAAGCACTGGGTTTGATTTACCCATTTTTAATTTCAAATCGCTTAAACTAGAATCAAATAGTTTTTTAATTGTATTAATATTCTCTATAGAAACTATTTTGGGTTTCTTATTGATTTTCATAAATTCTAAATGGATAAAGTCGATTGTTTCTATGATTATATTATTATTTAGTATGATACTTACTACGTTTTGTCTTTATAAGATATCGGAAACTAAGACAAATTATATGTATAAAATAACTACTTGGTTTCTTGGAATAGATTTAGATATGGCGATAGTCTTTCACATTGTTTCAGGTTTATTGGATTTTCTTTTTTTTTATAGTGATAACTACATTGTTGAGCGGAAAGAGGAAAAATTGGTTGACCTATTATATGGTTTGTGCGTTCAATATAGTACTTTCGGTTATTTTATTATTGGAATTTAATCCTTCTGTATATTATATATGCTTTTTTGTTTTCATAAAACTAGTTATGTACAAGTTGTGCTTTGTTCGGCAGAGTGATAATTTCTTATTTCTAAAACAGCTTTTAGCGCTTGTGATATTCTTTGCGATACTATATGTTGCCCATTGTTGTGATCATGTGTCAGAAAAGGTAAATTCTAGCTGGATTGCAGGAACCTATTCAACCTTATACAAGAAAGGTGTTGGTCTTTGGAATTGGTTTAGGTCGAATTAATGTTTGAATGTGGAAAATAGGTTCTATGAATAAAACAAAGCAAATATGTTTTTATCGATAAAAAACAAACCTTATAATCTAAAATCACCTACAATGTAACGGCTTTCCATTCAACTGTTAATGTACCATTAAATATTTAAGAAAATAAACTTGCACACAAAAGGCTTTGATTACTGAAATTAAGCGTTTTTATATGTTCTATTACTTTATAACAGTACAGATATTATTCACATTTTTAATTACATACCTTATATTAATAAAAGGTTGTTGTTTTTTTACCTTTATTTTAACACAATACTGTGTTTGTGACTTAAAAACTCTAATATTTTCCTCGAAATATTAAAAAAAGAAATACTCATGGTTATATCTTTTAGGGTTATATTATTCAATTGGACTAAGATTTTTGACATTGGAGAGGTTTATTTTTCATTAATAAAATGACAAATAAAAGATCTTGATACTTTTTAGATCGCAATAAAATGTAAACGACTTACTTTTGGTTAGGATATCGTTTATCCCCCCAAGTTCTAACCCAGAAATTTTCAATTTTTTAAAAAAATAAAAAATTGTGAATCAACAATATAAATTAAAAGATTATTAAGTTTAATAAATTTACCAAAACTGGTATTAAAGATACCCTTTCAATCAATATACAAAGATACATCTTTAGCATACAACATTAAATCAGTAAAACAATTTTCACCATGTTTTCTTTTAAAACAAAATTCAGCAAAATACAAAATTAAATCAGATTTGTTTGTAATATTCCTCTTTTTCAACGACCAACTACCTTCAATTTTTTGGGTATTC
Source organism: Tipula helvola (assembly GCA_963556165.1). NCBI lineage: Eukaryota > Metazoa > Arthropoda > Insecta > Diptera > Tipulidae > Tipula > Tipula helvola. The sequence goes on from CAUVYM010000728.1 coordinate 19,964, forward strand.
ACTCCCGTTATCGGATCCACAAAATTAAGCTTGTGATTAACGTGAAATGTACATACCCCAAATTCCCCACCCATTATATCCCGCCCATTTATCCGTATAAATAATAGTACCTAGTTCCACATTTTCAAGAATGATTTGATGCAATTGTTCTGCTGTCCGATAAAAGGTTTCAATAAAGAACATTTCATTGGTATCGTACTGAATCCCTCCAACTATCCATATTTTCCTAACTCTTCTCCCAATATTATATTTCCTTTTAGAGAACAAACTTTCATCAATTTGAACTATTTTGCCTGGTCCACCTATTTTTCTTCTTGTTTCCACCTTTAAAGTAGCAAATGCTAAGAATTGTATCATTTTGAACCATCTACAAATGGTATTCGATGAACTGGTTTTATTTCTTTTTTGCCTTGTTTTAAATTTAAATCAATAGACCACCAGTAAATTAAATCAATGCAGTGTGTTATTGCTAATTGGAATTGAAATATAATGTATTCTTTAATAAAGAAGTTTCATTGCGGCATTTTGGACATCGGAAACATGTTTTGGTCATTGAAATTATAACGTTACAATCTCGATTACATCGCGAGCATGTAGAACTAATGGGTATGTAGTTGTTTATAGATAACCAATGTAGTGCTTCTTGTTTTGTTTTCGTTAAAAGTGTTAGTTCTCTGTGATTCATGGATGAACATTTTTGGATTAAGTATACTTTAGGGCCCCCGAGTTCGAATCCTGATATTAACCAAACTAATTTAATTCGATTTAAATATTATTAACCTAACCTAACTAACCTGTGTTAATATCAGGATTCGAACTCGGAGGCACTAAAGTGTACTTCAACCCTTTTTTTTATTTTTTTTAAAAATTGAAAATTTCTGGGTTAGAACTTGTGGGGCTAAACGATATTCCAACCTTACTTTTTATTTAATAAATTTAATCGATAAAATAACAATCGGTTCTACTTAATTAAGAAAACTTCCAAATCCTTATCCAATCTTCCATACCCCATTCCTTAAATTTGGATGGTTGGTTGTGGGTTCCATTTATTTCATAGTTTTGACTAAATAATTTGCGTGTAAACTCCAGTTAAGCAATCTACAAATAAAAAGAACGGTTCATTGTTTGGAATTAAAAATTATCCAAAAAATTATATAAGCATGCAGATGGACTCCAAAAAGTATAATTACTGTCAGGCGAACTATATAAATTGTTGGTGGCTGTACACCTGTCGTTTAAATCGTTTAAAAAACACTCAAATACATGCGGCCTTGATCAACTACATGGTAACATCAAAAATCTATGGTCCTGTACCCTGCCTTTAAGGGGTTGGGCGTGTGTCGAAACAAGCCTTTTTATATTTTACAAATTAATATGTTACCACCTAAAAACACTAAGTCGTTTCCAAATAATGTGAATAATATAGCTCTTGTTGTCGGAAAACTCTCTTTCTTACATTATATGCGCTATATTTGTTATTTGGTAAGGTCCAGTGATACTTTCAAAGGTAAGAACACACAGACCCACAAACTTATATTAAAGGACCCATAAACAATTCAAAATGTATCTATTTTTACATATTATACTAAGGAATCGAACTTTCATACAGGCCGTGCATGCTATTGATTTTATTTCTATATCATTTCTTGAAGAATCACGACACAATCCCTGTTTTAAATAATATTTTCTGTTAAATATGCAATATCATTGTAAATAGTTCATACCAAGAAAGGTATCAGGGTGTTTTTAAAACACTTAGCATTTGCACCGTATATTATTCACAAATAATTTTTTTTATTAAATGAAAGATATATGCGGAGTCATGCGTTTTGTTCTAATTATTTAACACGGTTTTTGTATACAAACACTAAACAGTTTGCATTTAGAGTTGTTTATATTAAATATAAATCTGCCACTAAAAAAGATTCGTATTTCTTTGTTTGTCTTTAAATCATTTACAATACTCTTGAAAACTATTTTAGAGGTAGCATATAATATGATACCAAGTCTTCATATATAATAATATGTAAACAATAACTCATAAGTACCTCGCAGTTCTACTGGTGTTACAACCAATTATTTGGTCAATTATGAGTTTTTTTGTTAATATTGGATAAAATCAGTGCAACGAACTAAACAAATAGCTATTTAAGTTGTTACAATTAGCCAAAGATACAATATATATATATTCTAAATAGAATTTCTTTGCTTTGTGTGTATGAAATAATGTGTAAACCGAATATATATGCATATTCAAATACCAAAACTTCAATTTAGTGCAAGATTTATTACCAGGCGTTAATCCACTTTCTCACTCCACAAATAATATAAAAAGGATTTGACTTGGCTATTATAATATTTTTTTTAAACAAGTTCTAACTCCATTACGAGAAACGGGGTACGAAAATGTTGTCGGCATGAATGGCCAAGACGTGTTTTTTTATCTTAGAACAATAGAGATCAACTATTTATGAAATAAATACAATATCTAAAATACAGTTTAGATGTAATCAACATCAAATATATAGAACTCTCCATAGAATATAATATAGTCTGTGAAAGATCATCGGTATAAAAGAACTACACCCCCTTATTAGTGTCCCTTTATAAATGTAATATTTAATTGTAGTTATATAAGATATTGGCAGATGTTAATAAATTGCAACAAAATATAAAAGTAGAATTAGAATATCATGATACCTCCGGATTGCCAAATGATGTCGATCAAGGCGGAATTTAAGAGTATGGACGTTCAGGCGCCTCGTACATATATAGAAATGTTTGTAAAAAATAAGGTTGTCAGAAAAAAAGGGTTGGTTTTTGGTGCCTTACCAGAACCAATTGACAAGATAAGATATCTTTTCACACCAAAAATATTTTGTGAATACTTGCATAAAATAATAATATTTATTTTGTCTAAATCCTCAAATGAGATTCTATACTTAATATCTATTATTAATTTAATTTATTTATTATATTTATTTATTTATTATATTTATTCATTTATAATATTCATTTATATTTTAATTATAATCTAAAAAAACCAATTCCTAAATGGAAAGAAATTTATTCTCCGAACTCATAGCCACCTTCAAATATTTTAAAAACACTTCACTCTTAATCGAAATACTTTCACTCCAACCACTAACCAGAAAACAGCGAAGAATGTTAAAAATAGAAGATAAACGAAGCTCTGCATCCAGGAAGATACAAACAGACTCATTGTTATTAAATGAATACTCTCTTGCTTACGCGCCTTCACATCATAAGTTACTCTTAAATGACATTTTGGAGGAAAGGAATCTGAAGGAGTCGTTAGATTTGTGCTGTAAATTTAATTTGCAGTACTTGAAAGTTATTTGCCTGTTTTTTATTTATTTCTTCGAAAAGGATCTTAAGTTT
>CAUVYM010000729.1:0-5000 GCA_963556165.1 Tipula helvola
CTCAATATACTTACAGACCAAACGAATAACAAAATCAAAAAACAAAATTTTTTTTTTTTTTTAATACAAATTTTTGTTCTCGCTTTGTTTTAATGTGTTAATAAATCTAATACAAAATTATTTTTATCATAAAAAATAAAATTTTTTTTTTTTTTATAATCCAAATTTTTGTTCTCGCTTTGTGATTTTCATACATACATTTTCATACATTTATTTTTATCATAAAAAATAAAAAAATTTTTTTTTTTATAATCCAAATTTTTGTTCTCGCTTTGTGATTTTCATGTTAAAGTAAAGAGCACAACATAAAAAATGAAACCATCGGATTTTTTTTTTTTTTGAAAAATTCAAAATTCATTATTTATTTATCGATTTGCTTATAATTTACCACATGAATTTATTAAATGTGTTAATAAATCTAATACAAAATTATTTTTATCATAAAAAATAATTTTTTTTTTTTTTTTTATAATCCAAATTTTTGTTCTCGCTTTGTTATTTTCATGTTAAAGTAAAGAGCACAACATAAAAAATGAAACCATCGAATTTTTTTTTTTTTTCAAAAATTCAAAATTCATTATTTATTATCGATTTGCTTATAATTAACCACATGAATTTATTAAATGTGTTAATAAATCTAATACATAATTATTATAAACAATAAACAACGAATAAACAAAATTATTTTTATCATAAAAAATAAAATTTTTTTTTTTTTTATAATCCAAATTTTTGTTCTCGCTTTGTGATTTTCATACATACATTTTCATACATTTATTTTTATCATAAAAAATAAAAAAATTTTTTTTTTATAATCCAAATTTTTGTTCTCGCTTTGTGATTTTCATGTTAAAGTAAAGAGCACAACATAAAAAATGAAACCATCGGATTTTTTTTTTTTTTTGAAAAATTCAAAATTCATTATTTATTTATCGATTTGCTTATAATTTACCACATGAATTTATTAAATGTGTTAATAAATCTAACACAAAATTATTTTTATCATAAAAAATAATTTTTTTTTTTTTTTTATAATCCAAATTTTTGTTCTCGCTTTGTTATTTTCATGTTAAAGTAAAGAGCACAACATAAAAAATGAAACCATCGATTTTTTTTTTTTTTTCAAAAATTCAAAATTCATTATTTATTATCGATTTGCTTATAATTAACCACATGAATTTATTAAATGTGTTAATAAATCTAATAAAAAATTATTTTTATCATAAAAAATAAAAAATTTTTTTTTTTTATAATCCAAATTTTTGTTCTCGCTTTGTGATTTTCATGTTAAAGTAAAGAGCACAACATAAAAAATGAAACCATCGGATTTTTTTTTTTTTGAAAAATTCAAAATTCATTATTTATAGATAAATATATTATAAAATAGATAAAATTAAATGTGTTAATAAATCTAATACAAAATTATTTTTATCATAAAAAATAAAAAACATTTTTTTTTTATAATCCAAATTTTTGTTCTCGCTTTGTGATTTTCATGTTAAAGTAAAGAGCACAACATAAAAAATGAAACCATCGGATTTAAATGGAAAAAATACCAACAACACATAGTGTTCCCAAGCAGTCAACCATCTAAGTACTAACTATGCCCAATGTTGTTTGACTTCGGTGATCGGACGAGAACCGGTACGTAAACATGGTATGGTCGTTGACTACAGGAATATTATGTTAGGTCGCAATTATGTTGTCAATATCTTTTGTTTCATTTTAAACATGTTACATTTTATATACAACTTTGACTTATATGTGAACATAATAAGATCGTATATTACATTTAACATTATTATTATTTATACGACCAATCTATGATTAAAGCATGTTTTAGGTATCAGTATGATGGCTGATATTCCCTATTCACACTACTCCACCCGTAACTATGTCGTTTACAATTTGGCTTTATATTCATAAATGATCTCTTAACATATAAAATGAATCCATCGGATTTTTTTTTTTTTGAAAAATTCAAAATTCATTATTTATTATCGATTTGCTTATAATTAACCACATGAATTTATTAAATGTGTTAATAAATCTAATACATAATTATTTTTATCATAAAAAATAAATTTTTTTTTTTTTATAATCCAAATTTTTGTTCTCGCTTTGTGATTTTCATGTTAAAGTAAAGAGCACAACATAAAAAATGAAACCATCGGATTTTTTTTTTTTCAAAAATTCAAAATTCATTATTTATTTATCGATTTGCTTATAATTAACCACATGAATTTATTAAATGTGTTAATAAATCTAATACATAATTATTTTTATCATAAAAAATAAAATTTTTTTTTTTTATAATCCAAATTTTTGTTCTCGCTTTGTGATTTTCATGTTAAAGTAAAGAGCACAACATAAAAAATGAAACCATCGGATTTTTTTTTTTTCAAAAATTCAAAATTCATTATTTATTTATCGATTTGCTTATAATTAACCACATGAATTTATTAAATGTGTTAATAAATCTAATAAAAAATTATTTTTATCATAAAAAATAATTTTTTTTTTTTTTTATAATCCAAATTTTTGTTCTCGCTTTGTGATTTTCATGTTAAAGTAAATTTGCTTATAATTAACCACATGAATTTATTAAATGTGTTAATAAATCTAATACATAATTATTTTTATCATAAAAAATAAATTTTTTTTTTTTTATAATCCAAATTTTTGTTCTCGCTTTGTGATTTTCATGTTAAAGTAAAGAGCACAACATAAAAAATGAAACCATCGGATTTTTTTTTTTTCAAAAATTCAAAATTCATTATTTATTTATCGATTTGCTTATAATTAACCACATGAATTTATTAAATGTGTTAATAAATCTAATACATAATTATTTTTATCATAAAAAATAAAATTTTTTTTTTTTATAATCCAAATTTTTGTTCTCGCTTTGTGATTTTCATGTTAAAGTAAAGAGCACAACATAAAAAATGAAACCATCGGATTTTTTTTTTTTCAAAAATTCAAAATTCATTATTTATTTATCGATTTGCTTATAATTAACCACATGAATTTATTAAATGTGTTAATAAATCTAATAAAAAATTATTTTTATCATAAAAAATAATTTTTTTTTTTTTTTATAATCCAAATTTTTGTTCTCGCTTTGTGATTTTCATGTTAAAGTAAAGAGCACAACATAAAAAATGAAACCATCGGATTTTTTTTTTTTTTGAAAAATTCAAAATTCATTATTTATTTATCGATTTGCTTATAATTAACCACTTGAATTTATTAAATGTGTTAATAAATCTAATACAAAATTATTTTTATCATAAAAAATAAAAAACATTTTTTTTTTATAATCCAAATTTTTGTTCTCGCTTTGTGATTTTCATGTTAAAGTAAAGAGCACAACATAAAAAATGAAACCATCGGATTTAAATGGAAAAAATACCAACAACACATAGTGTTCCCAAGCAGTCAACCATCTAAGTACTAACTATGCCCAATGTTGTTTGACTTCGGTGATCGGACGAGAACCGGTACGTAAACATGGTATGGTCGTTGACTACAGGAATATTATGTTAGGTCGCAATTATGTATGTCAATATCTTTTGTTTCATTTTAAACATGTTACATTTTATATACAACTTTGACTTATATGTGAACATAATAAGATCGTATATTACATTTAACATTATTATTATTTATACGACCAATCTATGATTAAAGCATGTTTTAGGTATCAGTATGATGGCTGATATTCCCTATTCACACTACTCCACCCGTAACTATGTCGTTTACAATTTGGCTTTATATTCATAAATGATCTCTTAACATAAAAAATGAATCCATCGGATTTTTTTTTTTTTTGAAAAATTCAAAATTCATTATTTATTTATCGATTTGCTTATAATTAACCACATGAATTTATTAAATGTGTTAATAAATCTAATAAAAAATTATTTTTATCATAAAAAATAAATTTTTTTTTTTTTTTTATAATCCAAATTTTTGTTCTCGCTTTGTGATTTTCATGTTAAAGTAAATTTGCTTATAATTAACCACATGAATTTATTAAATGTGTTAATAAATCAAATACAAAATTATTTTTATCATAAAAAATAAAAATTTTTTTTTTTTTATAATCCAAATTTTTGTTCTCGCTTTGTGATTTTCATGTTAAAGTAAAGAGCACAACATAAAAAATGAAACCATCGGATTTTTTTTTTTTTTGAAAAATTCAAAATTCACTATTTATTTATCGATTTGCTTATAATTAACCATATGAATTTATTAAATGTGTTAATAAATCTAATACAAAATTATTTTTATCATAAAAAATAATTTTTTTTTTTTTTTTATAATCCAAATTTTTGTTCTCGCTTTGTGATTTTCATGTTAAAGTAAGCACAACATAAAAAATGAAACCATCGGATTTTTTTTTTTTTTTTTGAAAAATTCAAAATTCATTATTTATTATCGATTTGCTTATAATTAACCACATGAATTTATTAAATGTGTTAATAAATCTAATACATAATTATTTTTATCATGAAACCATCGGATTTTTTTTTTTTTGAAAAATTCAAAATTCATTATTTATTTATCGATTTGCTTATAATTAACCATATGAATTTATTAAATGTGTTAATAAATCTAATACAAAATTATTTTTATCATAAAAAATAAAAAACATTTTTTTTTTATAATCCAAATTTTTGTTCTCGCTTTGTGATTTTCATGTTAAAGTAAAGAGCACAACATAAAAAATGAAACCATCGGATTTAAATGGAAAAAATACCAACAACACATAGTGTTCCCAAGCAGTCAACCATCTAAGTACTAACTATGCCCAATGTTGTTTGACTTCGGTGATCGGACGAGAACCGGTACGTAAACATGGTATGGTCGTTGACTACAGGAATATTATGTTAGGTCGCAATTATGTATGTCAAATCTTTTGTTTCATTTTAAACATGTTACATTTTATATACAACTTTGACTTATATGTGAACATAATAAGATCGTATATTACA
>CAUVYM010000729.1:10000-15000 GCA_963556165.1 Tipula helvola
CCATTCAAAAAGCGAAATACTTCAATCCTTAATATAATATTATCATTGATAAATTTATATTTGCAGAACTTCTGAAATGGTCAATTATTTTTATTCAATGTTTTGATCTTTAATTCTTTAATGATCCTTCCGCAGGTTCACCTACGGAAACCTTGTTACGACTTTTACTTCCTCTAAATATACAAGTTCGGTCAACTTTGGTAAAACAACCACAACACAAGAAGCATCACGGTGATCACCTCCGAGGACCTCACTAACATATTCAATCGGTAGTAGCGACGGGCGGTGTGTACAAAGGGCAGGGACGTAATCAATGCGAGCTTATGACCCGCACTTACTGGGAATTCCAGGTTTATGTGAACAGTTTCAGTCCACAATCCCAACCACGAAGGTGGTTCAGCGGTTTACCCGGTCTTTTTAGACTAGGAGGACACGTTGATACCTTCATTGTAGCGCGCGTGCAGCCCAGGACATCTAAGGGCATCACAGACCTGTTATTGCTCAATCTCATATTGCTAGACGCAATTTGTCTATTTAAGAAGCAAGTGTCTTATTAGGACAAACCACCAGGTATGACTCCACTTACAAACAACTCTTACGTATTAAAACCACACCTCGTTAGAAGCATAGTATAACAGAGGCAAAAATGTCTGCAAAGTTTCTACACCATAACCCTGCCGGCATCTAGTTAAGAAATTTGAGTCTCGTTCGTTATCGGAATTAACCAGACAAATCACTCCACGAACTAAGAACGGCCATGCACCACCACCCATAGATTCGAGAAAGAGCTATTAATCTGTCTTACTCATTTATGTTCGGACCTGGTAAGTTTCCCCGTGTTGAGTCAAATTAAGCCGCAGGCTCCACTCCTGGTGGTGCCCTTCCGTCAATTCCTTTAAGTTTCAACTTTGCAACCATACTTCCCCCGGAGCCCAAAAGCTTTGGTTTCCCGGAAAGCGACTGAAAGAGCCATATATGTAGCTCCATCCAATTGCTAGCTGGCATCGTTTATGGTTAGAACTAGGGCGGTATCTGATCGCCTTCGAACCTCTAACTTTCGTTCTTGATTAATGAAAACATCTTTGGCAAATGCTTTCGCTTATGTTAGTCTTACGACGGTCCACGAATTTCACCTCTCGCGCCGTAATACTAATGCCCCCAACTGCTTCTATTAATCATTACGTCTTGATCTAAAAACCAATTGAAAATAGAACAGACGTCTTATTCCATTATTCCATGCAGAGAATATTTAGGCACAAATGGCCTGCTTTAAGCACTCTAATTTGTTCAAAGTAATTGTACTGTTCTAGACCAGCACTCGGTAAAGAGCACTAATTTAGATTTATTACGCGGATAAACTTACGTTTAAGCCACTACAGTAATACGTCATAGCATCAAGATGATGTACGAACCCAGTTACGGTGTACCACCTGTGCTTGACACAAGTTCAACTACGAACGTTTTAACCGCAACAACTTTAATATACGCTATTGGAGCTGGAATTACCGCGGCTGCTGGCACCAGACTTGCCCTCCAATTGTTCCTTGTTAAAGGATTTAAAGTGTACTCATTCCAATTACAGGGCCTCGGATTGAGTCCTGTATTGTTATTTTTCGTCACTACCTCCCCGTGCTGGGATTGGGTAATTTACGCGCCTGCTGCCTTCCTTAGATGTGGTAGCCGTTTCTCAGGCTCCCTCTCCGGAATCGAACCCTGATTCCCCGTTACCCGTTGCAACCATGGTAGTCCTAGATACTACCATCAATAGTTGATAGGGCAGACATTTGAAAGATCTATCGCCGGTACTGGACCATGCGATCTACATGTTATTCAGATTCATCTTATTAACGACACAGTATATAAATATACCTTAATGTATCGATTGATTTTAATCTAATAAAAGCACACGTTCCTTGCGGTCCGTGATTATGTGCATGTATTAGCTCTAGAATTACCACAGTTATCCATGTAACTATGTATACGATCTAATAAATCATAACTGATATACTGAGCCTTTTGCGGTTTCACTGTTCGAGAGTGTGTACTTAGACATGCATGGCTTAATCTTTGAGACAAGCATATAACTACTGGCAGGATCAACCAGAATGTAAATTATGATTTTGCTCATAAAATTGTAATCATTTTATGAACTAATTTATAACTTTTCGTATTAAATTTAATTTCAAACCAATACAATTCATATGATAAACTTAGGTTTATTCGTTTAATTTTTTTCATTAAAGGTGCAAATATTTATTTGTTCCTATTTCCAATTATATGTGAATAGGAATTTTGTTCTTACTGATACAAAATTCTCACATTAACCAAATAAAATATCAATATTCGAAATTCATTAAAAAATAAATTTTTAAATTTATTTTTTTTTTCTCATCTCAATATACTTACAGACCAAACGAATAACAAAATCAAAAAACAAAATTTTTTTTTTTTTTTAATACAAATTTTTGTTCTCGCTTTGTTTTAATGTGTTAATAAATCTAATACAAAATTATTTTTATCATAAAAAATAAAATTTTTTTTTTTTTTATAATCCAAATTTTTGTTCTCGCTTTGTGATTTTCATACATACATTTTCATACATTTATTTTTATCATAAAAAATAAAAAAATTTTTTTTTTTATAATCCAAATTTTTGTTCTCGCTTTGTGATTTTCATGTTAAAGTAAAGAGCACAACATAAAAAATGAAACCATCGGATTTTTTTTTTTTTTGAAAAATTCAAAATTCATTATTTATTTATCGATTTGCTTATAATTTACCACATGAATTTATTAAATGTGTTAATAAATCTAATACAAAATTATTTTTATCATAAAAAATAATTTTTTTTTTTTTTTTATAATCCAAATTTTTGTTCTCGCTTTGTTATTTTCATGTTAAAGTAAAGAGCACAACATAAAAAATGAAACCATCGAATTTTTTTTTTTTTTCAAAAATTCAAAATTCATTATTTATTATCGATTTGCTTATAATTAACCACATGAATTTATTAAATGTGTTAATAAATCTAATACATAATTATTTTTATCATAAAAAATAAAAAATTTTTTTTTTTTATAATCCAAATTTTTGTTCTCGCTTTGTGATTTTCATGTTAAAGTAAAGAGCACAACATAAAAAATGAAACCATCGGATTTTTTTTTTTTTTGAAAAATTCAAAATTCATTATTTATAGATAAATATATTATAAAATAGATAAAATTAAATGTGTTAATAAATCTAATACAAAATTATTTTTATCATAAAAAATAAAAAACATTTTTTTTTTATAATCCAAATTTTTGTTCTCGCTTTGTGATTTTCATGTTAAAGTAAAGAGCACAACATAAAAAATGAAACCATCGGATTTAAATGGAAAAAATACCAACAACACATAGTGTTCCCAAGCAGTCAACCATCTAAGTACTAACTATGCCCAATGTTGTTTGACTTCGGTGATCGGACGAGAACCGGTACGTAAACATGGTATGGTCGTTGACTACAGGAATATTATGTTAGGTCGCAATTATGTATGTCAATATCTTTTGTTTCATTTCAAACATGTTACATTTTATATACAACTTTGACTTATATGTGAACATAATAAGATCGTATATTACATTTAACATTATTATTATTTATACGACCAATCTATGATTAAAGCATGTTTTAGGTATCAGTATGATGGCTGATATTCCCTATTCACACTACTCCACCCGTAACTATGTCGTTTACAATTTGGCTTTATATTCATAAATGATCTCTTAACATAAAAAATGAATCCATCGGATTTTTTTTTTTTTTTGAAAAATTCAAAATTCATTATTTATTATCGATTTGCTTATAATTAACCACATGAATTTATTAAATGTGTTAATAAATCTAATACATAATTATTTTTATCATAAAAAATAATTTTTTTTTTTTTATAATCCAAATTTTTGTTCTCGCTTTGTGATTTTCATGTTAAAGTAAAGAGCACAACATAAAAAATGAAACCATCGGATTTTTTTTTTTTCAAAAATTCAAAATTCATTATTTATTTATCGATTTGCTTATAATTAACCACATGAATTTATTAAATGTGTTAATAAATCTAATACATAATTATTTTTATCATAAAAAATAAAATTTTTTTTTTTTATAATCCAAATTTTTGTTCTCGCTTTGTGATTTTCATGTTAAAGTAAAGAGCACAACATAAAAAATGAAACCATCGGATTTTTTTTTTTTCAAAAATTCAAAATTCATTATTTATTTATCGATTTGCTTATAATTAACCACATGAATTTATTAAATGTGTTAATAAATCTAATAAAAAATTATTTTTATCATAAAAAATAAATTTTTTTTTTTTTTTGTAATCCAAATTTTTGTTCTCGCTTTGTGATTTTCATGTTAAAGTAAATTTGCTTATAATTAACCACATGAATTTATTAAATGTGTTAATAAATCTAATACATAATTATTTTTATCATAAAAAATAAATTTTTTTTTTTTTATAATCCAAATTTTTGTTCTCGCTTTGTGATTTTCATGTTAAAGTAAAGAGCACAACATAAAAAATGAAACCATCGGATTTTTTTTTTTTTTGAAAAATTCAAAATTCACTATTTATTTATCGATTTGCTTATAATTAACCACATGAATTTATTAAATGTGTTAATAAATCTAATACAAAATTATTTTTATCATAAAAAATAATTTTTTTTTTTTTTTTATAATCCAAATTTTTGTTCTCGCTTTGTGATTTTCATGTTAAAGTAAGCACAACATAAAAAATGAAACCATCGGATTTTTTTTTTTTTTTTTGAAAAATTCAAAATTCATTATTTATTATCGATTTGCTTATAATTAACCACATGAATTTATTAAATGTGTTAATAAATCTAATACATAATTATTTTTATCATGAAACCATCGGATTTTTTTTTTTTTGAAAAATTCAAAATTCATTATTTATTTATCGATTTGCTTATAATTAACCATATGAATTTATT
>CAUVYM010000730.1:5000-10000 GCA_963556165.1 Tipula helvola
TGAAAATCACAAAGCGAGAACAAAAATTTGGATTATAAAAAAAAAAAAATTTATTTTTTATGATAAAAATAATTATGTATTAGATTTATTAACACATTTAATAAATTCATGTGGTTAATTATAAGCAAATCGATAAATAAATAATGAATTTTGAATTTTTGAAAAAAAAAAAATCCGATGGTTTCATTTTTTATGTTGTGCTCTTTACTTTAACATGAAAATCACAAAGCGAGAACAAAAATTTGGATTATAAAAAAAAAAAAAATTTATTTTTTATGATAAAAATAATTTTTTATTAGATTTATTAACACATTTAATAAATTCATGTGGTTAATTATAAGCAAATTACGTTGATAAATGATAAAAATAATTTTTTATTAGATTTATTAACACATTTAATAAATTCATGTGGTTAATTATAAGCAAATCGATAAATAAATAATGAATTTTGAATTTTTGAAAAAAAAAAAAAAATCCGATGGTTTCATTTTTTATGTTGTGCTCTTTACTTTAACATGAAAATCACAAAGCGAGAACAAAAATTTGGATTATAAAAAAAAAAAAATTTATTTTTTATGATAAAAATAATTATGTATTAGATTTATTAACACATTTAATAAATTCATGTGGTTAATTATAAGCAAATTTACTTTAACATGAAAATCACAAAGCGAGAACAAAAATTTGGATTACAAAAAAAAAAAAAAATTTATTTTTTATGATAAAAATAATTTTTTATTAGATTTATTAACACATTTAATAAATTCATGTGGTTAATTATAAGCAAATCGATAAATAAATAATGAATTTTGAATTTTTGAAAAAAAAAAAATCCGATGGTTTCATTTTTTATGTTGTGCTCTTTACTTTAACATGAAAATCACAAAGCGAGAACAAAAATTTGGATTATAAAAAAAAAAATTTTTATTTTTTATGATAAAAATAATTATGTATTAGATTTATTAACACATTTAATAAATTCATGTGGTTAATTATAAGCAAATCGATAAATAAATAATGAATTTTGAATTTTTGAAAAAAAAAAAATCCGATGGTTTCATTTTTTATGTTGTGCTCTTTACTTTAACATGAAAATCACAAAGCGAGAACAAAAATTTGGATTATAAAAAAAAAAAAATTATTTTTTATGATAAAAATAATTATGTATTAGATTTATTAACACATTTAATAAATTCATGTGGTTAATTATAAGCAAATCGATAATAAATAATGAATTTTGAATTTTTCAAAAAAAAAAAAAAAATCCGATGGATTCATTTTTTATGTTAAGAGATCATTTATGAATATAAAGCCAAATTGTAAACGACATAGTTACGGGTGGAGTAGTGTGAATAGGGAATATCAGCCATCATACTGATACCTAAAACATGCTTTAATCATAGATTGGTCGTATAAATAATAATAATGTTAAATGTAATATACGATCTTATTATGTTCACATATAAGTCAAAGTTGTATATAAAATGTAACATGTTTGAAATGAAACAAAAGATATTGACATACATAATTGCGACCTAACATAATATTCCTGTAGTCAACGACCATACCATGTTTACGTACCGGTTCTCGTCCGATCACCGAAGTCAAACAACATTGGGCATAGTTAGTACTTAGATGGTTGACTGCTTGGGAACACTATGTGTTGTTGGTATTTTTTCCATTTAAATCCGATGGTTTCATTTTTTATGTTGTGCTCTTTACTTTAACATGAAAATCACAAAGCGAGAACAAAAATTTGGATTATAAAAAAAAAATGTTTTTTATTTTTTATGATAAAAATAATTTTGTATTAGATTTATTAACACATTTAATTTTATCTATTTTATAATATATTTATCTATAAATAATGAATTTTGAATTTTTCAAAAAAAAAAAAAATCCGATGGTTTCATTTTTTATGTTGTGCTCTTTACTTTAACATGAAAATCACAAAGCGAGAACAAAAATTTGGATTATAAAAAAAAAAAATTTTTTATTTTTTATGATAAAAATAATTATGTATTAGATTTATTAACACATTTAATAAATTCATGTGGTTAATTATAAGCAAATCGATAATAAATAATGAATTTTGAATTTTTGAAAAAAAAAAAAAATTCGATGGTTTCATTTTTTATGTTGTGCTCTTTACTTTAACATGAAAATAACAAAGCGAGAACAAAAATTTGGATTATAAAAAAAAAAAAAAAATTATTTTTTATGATAAAAATAATTTTGTATTAGATTTATTAACACATTTAATAAATTCATGTGGTAAATTATAAGCAAATCGATAAATAAATAATGAATTTTGAATTTTTCAAAAAAAAAAAAAATCCGATGGTTTCATTTTTTATGTTGTGCTCTTTACTTTAACATGAAAATCACAAAGCGAGAACAAAAATTTGGATTATAAAAAAAAAATTTTTTTTATTTTTTATGATAAAAATAAATGTATGAAAATGTATGTATGAAAATCACAAAGCGAGAACAAAAATTTGGATTATAAAAAAAAAAAAAAATTTATTTTTTATGATAAAAATAATTTTGTATTAGATTTATTAACACATTAAAACAAAGCGAGAACAAAAATTTGTATTAAAAAAAAAAAAAATTTTGTTTTTTGATTTTGTTATTCGTTTGGTCTGTAAGTATATTGAGATGAGAAAAAAAAAATAAATTTAAAAATTTATTTTTTAATGAATTTCGAATCTTGATATTTTATTTGGTTAATGTGAGAATTTTGTATCAGTAAGAACAAAATTCCTATTCACATATAATTGGAAATAGGAACAAATAAATATTTGCACCTTTAATGAAAAAAATTAAACGAATAAACCTAAGTTTATCATATGAATTGTATTGGTTTGAAATTAAATTTAATACGAAAAGTTATAAATTAGTTCATAAAATGATTACAATTTTATGAGCAAAATCATAATTTACATTCTGGTTGATCCTGCCAGTAGTTATATGCTTGTCTCAAAGATTAAGCCATGCATGTCTAAGTACACACTCTCGAACAGTGAAACCGCAAAAGGCTCAGTATATCAGTTATGATTTATTAGATCGTATACATAGTTACATGGATAACTGTGGTAATTCTAGAGCTAATACATGCACATAATCACGGACCGCAAGGAACGTGTGCTTTTATTAGATTAAAATCAATCGATACATTAAGGTATATTTATATACTGTGTCGTTAATAAGATGAATCTGAATAACATGTAGATCGCATGGTCCAGTACCGGCGATAGATCTTTCAAATGTCTGCCCTATCAACTATTGATGGTAGTATCTAGGACTACCATGGTTGCAACGGGTAACGGGGAATCAGGGTTCGATTCCGGAGAGGGAGCCTGAGAAACGGCTACCACATCTAAGGAAGGCAGCAGGCGCGTAAATTACCCAATCCCAGCACGGGGAGGTAGTGACGAAAAATAACAATACAGGACTCAATCCGAGGCCCTGTAATTGGAATGAGTACACTTTAAATCCTTTAACAAGGAACAATTGGAGGGCAAGTCTGGTGCCAGCAGCCGCGGTAATTCCAGCTCCAATAGCGTATATTAAAGTTGTTGCGGTTAAAACGTTCGTAGTTGAACTTGTGTCAAGCACAGGTGGTACACCGTAACTGGGTTCGTACATCATCTTGATGCTATGACGTATTACTGTAGTGGCTTAAACGTAAGTTTATCCGCGTAATAAATCTAAATTAGTGCTCTTTACCGAGTGCTGGTCTAGAACAGTACAATTACTTTGAACAAATTAGAGTGCTTAAAGCAGGCCATTTGTGCCTAAATATTCTCTGCATGGAATAATGGAATAAGACGTCTGTTCTATTTTCAATTGGTTTTTAGATCAAGACGTAATGATTAATAGAAGCAGTTGGGGGCATTAGTATTACGGCGCGAGAGGTGAAATTCGTGGACCGTCGTAAGACTAACATAAGCGAAAGCATTTGCCAAAGATGTTTTCATTAATCAAGAACGAAAGTTAGAGGTTCGAAGGCGATCAGATACCGCCCTAGTTCTAACCATAAACGATGCCAGCTAGCAATTGGATGGAGCTACATATATGGCTCTTTCAGTCGCTTTCCGGGAAACCAAAGCTTTTGGGCTCCGGGGGAAGTATGGTTGCAAAGTTGAAACTTAAAGGAATTGACGGAAGGGCACCACCAGGAGTGGAGCCTGCGGCTTAATTTGACTCAACACGGGGAAACTTACCAGGTCCGAACATAAATGAGTAAGACAGATTAATAGCTCTTTCTCGAATCTATGGGTGGTGGTGCATGGCCGTTCTTAGTTCGTGGAGTGATTTGTCTGGTTAATTCCGATAACGAACGAGACTCAAATTTCTTAACTAGATGCCGGCAGGGTTATGGTGTAGAAACTTTGGAGACATTTTTGCCTCTGTTATACTATGCTTCTAACGAGGTGTGGTTTTAATACGTAAGAGTTGTTTGTAAGTGGAGTCATACCTGGTGGTTTGTCCTAATAAGACACTTGCTTCTTAAATAGACAAATTGCGTCTAGCAATATGAGATTGAGCAATAACAGGTCTGTGATGCCCTTAGATGTCCTGGGCTGCACGCGCGCTACAATGAAGGTATCAACGTGTCCTCCTAGTCTAAAAAGACCGGGTAAACCGCTGAACCACCTTCGTGGTTGGGATTGTGGACTGAAACTGTTCACATAAACCTGGAATTCCCAGTAAGTGCGGGTCATAAGCTCGCATTGATTACGTCCCTGCCCTTTGTACACACCGCCCGTCGCTACTACCGATTGAATATGTTAGTGAGGTCCTCGGAGGTGATCACCGTGATGCTTCTTGTGTTGTGGTTGTTTTACCAAAGTTGACCGAACTTGTATATTTAGAGGAAGTAAAAGTCGTAACAAGGTTTCCGTAGGTGAACCTGCGGAAGGATCATTAAAGAATTAAAGATCAAAACATTGAATAAAAATAATTGACCATTTCAGAAGTTCTGCAAATATAAA
>CAUVYM010000730.1:15000-18139 GCA_963556165.1 Tipula helvola
CCTAAAACATGCTCTAATCATAGATTGGTCGTATAAATAATAATAATGTTAAATGTAATATACGATCTTATTATGTTCACATATAAGTCAAAGTTGTATATAAAATGTAACATGTTTAAAATGAAACAAAAGATTTGACATACATAATTGCGACCTAACATAATATTCCTGTAGTCAACGACCATACCATGTTTACGTACCGGTTCTCGTCCGATCACCGAAGTCAAACAACATTGGGCATAGTTAGTACTTAGATGGTTGACTGCTTGGGAACACTATGTGTTGTTGGTATTTTTTCCATTTAAATCCGATGGTTTCATTTTTTATGTTGTGCTCTTTACTTTAACATGAAAATCACAAAGCGAGAACAAAAATTTGGATTATAAAAAAAAAATGTTTTTATTTTTTATGATAAAAATAATTTTGTATTAGATTTATTAACACATTTAATAAATTCATATGGTTAATTATAAGCAAATCGATAAATAAATAATGAATTTTGAATTTTTCAAAAAAAAAAAAATCCGATGGTTTCATGATAAAAATAATTATGTATTAGATTTATTAACACATTTAATAAATTCATGTGGTTAATTATAAGCAAATCGATAATAAATAATGAATTTTGAATTTTTCAAAAAAAAAATAAAAATCCGATGGTTTCATTTTTTATGTTGTGCTTACTTTAACATGAAAATCACAAAGCGAGAACAAAAATTTGGATTATAAAAAAAAAAAAAAATTTATTTTTTATGATAAAAATAATTTTGTATTAGATTTATTAACACATTTAATAAATTCATGTGGTTAATTATAAGCAAATCGATAAATAAATAGTGAATTTTGAATTTTTCAAAAAAAAAAAAAATCCGATGGTTTCATTTTTTATGTTGTGCTCTTTACTTTAACATGAAAATCACAAAGCGAGAACAAAAATTTGGATTATAAAAAAAAAATTTTTTTATTTTTTATGATAAAAATAATTTTGTATTTGATTTATTAACACATTTAATAAATTCATGTGGTTAATTATAAGCAAATCGATAAATAAATAATGAATTTTGAATTTTTCAAAAAAAAAAAAATCCGATGGTTTCATTTTTTATGTTGTGCTCTTTACTTTAACATGAAAATCACAAAGCGAGAACAAAAATTTGGATTATAAAAAAAAAAAAATTTTATTTTTTATGATAAAAATAATTTTGTATTAGATTTATTAACACATTTAATAAATTCATGTGGTTAATTATAAGCAAATCGATAAATAAATAATGAATTTTGAATTTTTCAAAAAAAAAAAAAAATCCGATGGTATCATTTTTTATGTTGTGCTCTTTACTTTAACATGAAAATCACAAAGCGAGAACAAAAATTTGGATTATAAAAAAAAAAAAATTTTATTTTTTATGATAAAAATAATTTTTTATTAGATTTATTAACACATTTAATAAATTCATGTGGTTAATTATAAGCAAATCGATAAATAAATAATGAATTTTGAATTTTTGAAAAAAAAAAAAAAATCCGATGGTTTCATTTTTTATGTTGTGCTCTTTACTTTAACATGAAAATCACAAAGCGAGAACAAAAATTTGGATTATAAAAAAAAAAAAAATTATTTTTTATGATAAAAATAATTATGTATTAGATTTATTAACACATTTAATAAATTCATGTGGTTAATTATAAGCAAATTTACTTTAACATGAAAATCACAAAGCGAGAACAAAAATTTGGATTATAAAAAAAAAAAAAAATTATTTTTTATGATAAAAATAATTTTTTATTAGATTTATTAACACATTTAATAAATTCATGTGGTTAATTATAAGCAAATCGATAAATAAATAATGAATTTTGAATTTTTGAAAAAAAAAAAATCCGATGGTTTCATTTTTTATGTTGTGCTCTTTACTTTAACATGAAAATCACAAAGCGAGAACAAAAATTTGGATCATAAAAAAAAAAAATTTTATTTTTTATGATAAAAATAATTATGTATTAGATTTATTAACACATTTAATAAATTCATGTGGTTAATTATAAGCAAATCGATAAATAAATAATGAATTTTGAATTTTTGAAAAAAAAAAAATCCGATGGTTTCATTTTTTATGTTGTGCTCTTTACTTTAACATGAAAATCACAAAGCGAGAACAAAAATTTGGATTATAAAAAAAAAAAAATTTTATTTTTTATGATAAAAATAATTTTTTATTAGATTTATTAACACATTTAATAAATTCATGTGGTTAATTATAAGCAAATTACGTTGATAAATGATAAAAATAATTTTTTTATTAGATTTATTAACACATTTAATAAATTCATGTGGTTAATTATAAGCAAATCGATAAATAAATAATGAATTTTGAATTTTTGAAAAAAAAAAAAAATCCGATGGTTTCATTTTTTATGTTGTGCTCTTTACTTTAACATGAAAATCACAAAGCGAGAACAAAAATTTGGATTATAAAAAAAAAAAATTTATTTTTTATGATAAAAATAATTATGTATTAGATTTATTAACACATTTAATAAATTCATGTGGTTAATTATAAGCAAATTTACTTTAACATGAAAATCACAAAGCGAGAACAAAAATTTGGATTACAAAAAAAAAAAAAAATTTATTTTTTATGATAAAAATAATTTTTTATTAGATTTATTAACACATTTAATAAATTCATGTGGTTAATTATAAGCAAATCGATAAATAAATAATGAATTTTGAATTTTTGAAAAAAAAAAATCCGATGGTTTCATTTTTATGTTGTGCTCTTTACTTTAACATGAAAATCACAAAGCGAGAACAAAAATTTGGATTATAAAAAAAAAAAATTTTATTTTTTATGATAAAAATAATTATGTATTAGATTTATTAACACATTTAATAAATTCATGTGGTTAATTATAAGCAAATCGATAAATAAATAATGAATTTTGAATTTTTGAAAAAAAAAAATCCGATGGTTTCATTTTTTTATGTTGTGCTCTTTACTTTAACATGAAAATCACAAAGCGAGAAACAAAAATTTGGATTATAAAAAAAAAAAAATTTATTTTTTATGATAAAAATAATTATGTATCAGGAGTACAAATTGAAAATGCGGGATTTTTTTTCTATTTTTGAACGTTT